>PVIA01004732.1:0-130834 GCA_004024845.1 Tonatia bakeri
TTTTGGATTGGTGTTTCAGGGTTCTTAGGATATAATCCTAGCAGTGGAATTGCTGGGTCAAAAGGCAGATCCATTTTTAGTTTTCTGAGAAAATTCCATACTTTTTTCCATAGTGGTTGTACCAGTCTGCATTCCCACCAACAGTGCTCTAGGGTTCCCTTTTCTCCACAATCTCTCCAACACTTTCTGTTTGTTACATTGTTTATGATGGCCATTCTGATTGGTGTGAAGTGGTATCTCATTGTGGTTTTAATTTGCATTTCTCTGATAGCTAGTGATATTGAGTATGTTTTCATGTGTCTCTGGATCCTCTGTATGTCCTCCTTAGAGAAGTATCTGCTCAAGTCCTTTGCCCATTTTTTAATTGTGTTGCTTGTCTTCTTAGAGTGGAGTCATGTATATATTTTGGAGATTAAACTGTTGTCTGAGGTATCATTGCCAAATATATTTTCCCATATCATTGGTTTGCTTTTTATTTTGATACTGTTTTCTTTAGCTGTGCAGAAGCTTTTTATTTTGATGAAATCCCATTTGTTTATTCTTTCCTTTATGTCCCTTGCTCTTGGGGACATATCAGTAAAAATGTTTCTGTGTGAAATATCTGGGATTTTCCTGTCTATGTTCTCCTTTAGGACTTTAATGGTGTCATGGTTTGTTTTTAAATCTTTTATCCATCTTGAATTTATTTTTGTGTATGGTGTAAGTTGGTGCTTGAGTTTCATTTTTTTGCATGTAGCTCTCCAGTTCTCCCAACACTATTTGTTGAAGATGCTATTTTTACTCCATTTTATGTTGTTGCTCCCTCTGTCAAATATTAATTGACCATAGAGACCTGGGTTCATTTTTGGGCTCTCTGTTCTGTTCCACTCATCCATGCGCCAGTTTTTATGCCAGTACCAGGCTGTTTTGATTACAGTGGCCTTGAAATACAGTTTGGTATCAGGTATTGTGATCCCTCCTACTTTGCTCTTCTTTCTCAAAATTGCAGCAGCTATTCGGGGTTGTTTATGGTTCCATATAAATCTTTGAAGTGTTTGTTCTATGTCTGTGAAATATGCCATTGGTACTTTAATAGGTATTGCATTGAATCTGTAAATTGCTTTGGGTAGTATGGACATTTTGATGATGTCAGTTCTTTCCATCCATGAACATGGTATATGTTTCCATTTGTTTTTGTCTCCCTTGATTTCTTTCTTCAGTGTTGTGTAGTTTTCTGAGTACAGGTCTTTTACCTCGTTGGTCAGGTTAATTCCTAGGTATTTTATTTTTCTTGTTGCTTTATCAAATGGTATCTTTTTCCTGATTTCTGCTCCTGATGTTTCTTTGTTGGTATACAAAAATGCCTTTGATTTCTGGATATTGACTTTGTATACTGCTGTTTTGTCAAATTCATTTATTAGATCAAGCAGTTTTTGTGTGGAGTCTATAGGATTTTCTATGTACACTATCATGCCATATGCAAACCATGACAGTTTTGTTTCCTCCTTTCTGATCTGGATGCCTTTTATTTCCTTTTCTTGTCTGATCACTGTGGCTAAAACTTCCAATACCATACTGAATAGAAGTGGTGAAAGTGGACAACCTTGTCTTGTTCCTGATCTTAGTGGGAAAGATTTTACTTTTTGTCCATTGAGTATGATGTTGGCTGTAGGTCTCTCATATATGGCCTTTATTATGTTGAGGAGTGATCCCTCTATTCCCACTTTGCTGAGTGTTTTTATCATACATAGGTGTTGTACCTTATCAAATGCTTTTCCCGCATCTATTGAGATGATCATAGGCTTTTTGTCTTTGCTTTTGTTTATGTGGTGTATTACATTTACTGATTTGTGAATGTTGAACCATCCTTGCATTCCTGGGATGAATTCTGCTTGGTCATGGTGTATGATCTTTTTAATGTATTGTTGGATGCAGTTTGCCAATATTTTGTTGAGGATTTTAGCGTCAATGTTCATCAGTGATATTGGCCTGAAATTTTCTTTCTTTGTTGTATGTTTATCTGGTTTGGGGATTAAGATGATGCTGGCTTCATAAAAAGACTTTGGGAGTCTTCCATCATTCTGGATTTTTTTGGAATAGTCTGTGAAGGATAAGGGTTAGCTCTTCCTTAAATGCTTTGTAGAATTCTCCTGTGAAACCATTCAGTCCAGGGCTTTTGTGTGTCAGGAGATTTTTTTTTTTTTTTATTGCTTCAATTTCATCTGCTGTTATTGGTCTGTTCAGGTTTTCTGCTTCTTCTTCACTGAGTTTTAGAAGATTATATTTTCTAGAAATTTGTCCATTTCACCTATGTTTTCAAATTTCTTGGCATATAGTTCTTTGTAGTAATTTCTTACACTCCTTTGTATTTCTGTGGTGTCAGTTGTAATCTCTCCTCTTTCATTTCTGATTGTGTTTATTTGGGTCTTCTCTCTTTTTTTTCTTGATGAGCTTGCTTAAAGGCTTGTTGATTTTGTTTATCTTTTCAAAGAACCAGCTCCTGGATTCACTGATCCTTAGAATTGTGCTTTTAGTCTCTATGTCATTTAATTCTGCTCTGATCTTGGTTATTTCCTTTCTTCTGGGCTGTCTTTGTTGTTGTTCCTTGAGTTCTTGTAGGTGTAGGGTTAGGGTGTTTGCTTGAAGTATTTGTATCTTTTTTTAGGTAGACCTGTATGACTATGAACTTCCCTCTCTGTGCCTTTGCTGTGTCCCGTAAGTTTTGGGTTGTTATGAGTTCATTCTCATTTGTTTCCAGGAACTTTTTGATTTCTTCGATAATTTCATTCTTGATATATTCATCGTTTAATAGTATGCTATTCAATCTCCATGATTTTGAGTGTTTTGGATTTTTTCCCTTGTGGTTGGTTTCTAGTTTCAGTCACTTGTGGCCCGAGAAAATGCTTGGTATGATTTCAACTTTCTTGAATTTGTTGAGGCTTGCTTTGTGTCCTATCATGTGGTCTATCTTTGAAAATATTCCATGTGCATTTGAAAAGAATGTGTATTTAGCTTCTTTGGGATGAAGGGCTCTATATATATCAGTTAAGTCCATTTGATCTAGGGCATTGTTCAATGCCACAATATCTTTGCGGATATTTTGTTTGGAAGATCTGTCCATTTTTGACAGTGGGGTGTTAAAACCCCCTACTATAATTGTGTTGCTATCAATATCTTTCTTGAAGTTCCCTAAGATTTTCTTTGTATATTTGGGTGCTCCTATGTTGGTTGCATATACAGTTACAATGTTTATGTCTTCCTGGTGTATTCTTCCCTTGAGTATTATGAAATGACCTTCTGGGTCTCTCTTTATGGCCCTTTTTTGGAAGTCTATTTTGTCTGATATGAGTATTGTTACCTTGGCTTTTTTTCCTGTTCATTTGTCTGGAAAATTTGTTTCTAGCACTTCACTTTCAGTCTGTGTAGGTCTTTTATCCTTAGGTGGGTCTCTTGTAGGTAGCATATGTGTAGGTCATGGTTTCTTATCCATTAAGCTATTCTATGTCTTTTGATTGGAGCATTTAATCTATTTACATTTAAGGTTATTATTGATAAGTACTTATTCATTGCCATTTTTGTACCTGTGTTCTTCTCTCTCTTTTCCTTCCTTTCCTTAAAGCATCCCTTTAATATCTCTTGCAGAGCTGGTTTGGTGGAGGTGTATTTTTTTAGACTTCTTTTGTCTGGGCAGCTCTTTATTTGACCTTCTTGCTTGATTGAGAGCCTTGCTGGGTAAAGTAGCCTTCATTGCAGGCCTTTGGTTCTCATTACTTGGAATATTTCTTGCCATTCTCTTCTGGCTTGGAGTGTTTCCATTAAGAAGTCAGCTGCTAACCTTATCAGGGCTCCCTTGTATGCTACTTCCTGTTTCTCCCTTGCTGCCTTTAAGATTTTCTCTTTGTCTTGGAATTTTGCCATTTTAATTATGGTGTGTCTTGAAGTGGGCCTCTTTGGGTTCTTCTTGATTGGGACTCTCTGTGTTTCCTGGATTTGTGTGACTTTTTCTCTCATCAAATTAGGGAAGTTTTCCATCATTACTTTTTCAAACAGGTTTTCTATCCCTTGCTCTTTTTTTCTTTATTATTATTACATTTCATATTGTCTTGCATTTCTCTTAATCCCTCTTCATTCTTTCTGAGCCTCTTCTTTTCTTGCTCTTTCTGGTTTTTTTTTTCCCTACTTGGTTCTCCAGCTCACTGATCCAATCTTCTGCTTCATCGATCTTGCTTTTGATTCCTTCTACTGTGTTCTTCAGTTAAGAAATTGTATTCTTCATTTCCTCTTGGCCCTTGTTGATAATTTCTACTTCCTTTTTCATGTTGATATAGTTTGCAGTGAGTTCATTGTAGTTTCCTTGTAGTTTCTGGTAGCTCATTGTGAGCTCATTGAGCTCCCTGATAACCATTGCTTTGAACTCAATATCTGATAGTTGAGTTGCCTCTATTTCATTTAGCATTCTTTCTGAAGCTTCCTCATTTCCTTTCATTTGGGGATTGTCTGTTTGTCTTCCCATTGTTTGTGAGACTCTTCTTGTTAGCCTCAACTTCTTAAATTGATCTGTTCTGGCTCCCTGGGTTTATGGTGTGAACTTCTGTGGTACAATACCTGTGAGATTCAGTGGTGCAGTTTCCTTTGGGTATTCTGGTGTTCAGAGCTTCCACCTTCTCTTTTTTGTGGTCTGTTGGAGAGGTAAGGCAAAATGGTTTAAGGCAGCAAGATAGTATTCTATGATATTTACAGTAGCAGCCAGTAAAGAAGAGATAGGAGACCCTTTGGCTATGTATAGTGTTAACCATGATCTTCTGCCACTTTTTAGAAAGGATAGAAAGAAGATAAGACTCTTATTGGAGAGGGAAGGATTGTGAATTGGATCTAGAAAGCACTGAAGTTGTGGGAGGTCAGATTCTGAGGTAAGGTGAGGGTAAAGGATAGTAAATAGGTGTAGTGTGTGAGAGAGCAGAGTTAACCACTACAGTAATAAAGTTCAGGAAACCGTAAAGTGGGCTAAGATCTGGGAGGGGTGTTGTGTAGTATTTACAATTGTATGGAACAGCTTTTATTTACAAGAATATTAGAGCAACAATCATGTGACAGAATCTATGAAATCTAGATAACAAGAATAGGAAGTATAGGACCTTGAGTAGTGTACTAATGGAACACAAGTGAAGTGAGGGACAGTATATAAGCAATACACTATGAATGAGAGAACAGGGGAAACCTGTCAAACAATACAATATAACCAGCCAAGCAAAGAAGACTAAACAAAAAGAAGATAAATACAAAAATACTATTCAAATAAAAGATGTAAAAATAATGAAAAGATAATAATACAAATATGCAATAACTTGCAGTTTCTCTGTATAGCAAAATGAAATTTATCTCACTGTCTCAGCTATTAGCATGCCCCCTCTTTGGGTCCAACTTCTGGTCTTTTCAGTTCCGAGTTTTTTGTCTCACTTGTGGGTATTCAAAAAGAAAGGGAAAAAAAGCTGAAGAAGGAAGAAAGAAGAGGTAAAACTGGAAAGAAGGAAGAAGAAATAAAACAAGAAAGAAGGAAAGAGAAGCAAAAGGAATTGATAGATAAAAAGTAATAAAAAATTACTTTAAAAAATCAAACAAAAAAACCTGTTGCTGGTTTCAAACTTGCCAAACCAGTTTTTCTGGTCTTGCTGGCTGCAGCAGGCTGAGGGGTGACTCTTATCTCCCTTCCTGTTCAGCACTCAGTCAGCCTTACAGGCACTCTCCCCAGAGCTAGCCTGGTGCCCCTCTGCCCCTCTGCAAAGCCCTGGGTGTGGGATCTGGGCCTTTCCAAGAATGCACTCTCACCGGGTACATGGCCGTGGACTCCAGTCCTTCTGCAGAGAGCTCATCCCCACCCCAGGTTCATGGCTATAGGCTCCAGGTCTCCTACGGAGTGTTCGCTCTCCCCGGGTTTATGGGTGTGGGCTCCAGGTCTTCCACAAAGCACATTCTCCCCAGGTTGCGGGCACGCGCACCTGGCCAGACCACCTCCTGTCGCATGAGTTCTGGTGCGCACTCTTCCCAGGGCTATGCGTGGGTGCTCATAGCCCCTGTGTGTTGGCCACTTCATCCTCATTCTTCTCTCTGCGACTTCAAGCAACCAGGTTTCTCCCTGTGCTGCTCAAACCCTGTTTGGCCAGGGAGGTAGTGGCCGACCCAGCTCTCTCCCAAGAGCGCTGGTGGCAGACCCAGAGGGCCCTGGGCCGGAGGCTGCAGCCACCCTGGTTCCAATGCTGATCTCTGTGCCCTTATTGTTCTGAAGCATTCTCCTTACTATCTGGTTTTTCAATGTCCGCTACAATTTTTGATCTCCTATTTTCATATATGCTGTGGTACTGTTGGCTCTTTGCTCTGTTCCTTCATAGATCAGCTAGGTTTTTCTCCCATGTGTAGGGAGAAGTGGAATCCACTCCCTCCTACCTCACCACCATCTTCCTCTTCCTGCAAGGTTTCTTTTGAGAAATCAGCTGTTAGCCTAATGGGCACTCCTTTGTAGGTAACTCTCTCCTTTCCCCTTGCTTCTTTTAGGATTTTCTCTTTATATTTGATCTTGGGTAACTTAATGATTATGCACCTTGGTGTGTTCCTTTGTGGGTCCAACTTCTTTGGGATTCTCTGCTCTTCCTGGACTTCCTGGAAGTCTATTTCCTTTACCAGATTGGGGAAGTTTTCCTTCATTATTTGTTCAAATAAGTTTTCAATTTCTTGCTGTTGTTCTTCTCCTTTTGGCACCACTACAATTTGGATATTGAAACATTTCAAGTTGTCACAGAGGTTTGTAAGACTGTCTTCACTTTTTTGAATTCTTGTTTCTTCATCTGCTCCTGTTGGATGTTTATTTTTTGTCCTTTTGTTCCAAATTGTTGCTTTGAGTCCTGGTTTCCTTCCTGTCACTGTTGGTTCCCTGAATATTTTGCTTTATTTCACTTTGGGTATCTTTTATTTGTTTTTTCATTTTTTCTCCAAGCTCAATCAGATCTGTGAACATTTTGAGTACCAGGGCTTTAAATTCTTCGTCAGATAGGTTGGCTATGTCCACATCATTTAGCTCTGTTTCTGAGGTTATGCTCTGTTCTTTCATTTGGGCCATGTTTTTTTTTTTCATCTTGGCACACCTGATAGGTTGTAAGGGTGCAGGGCCTTAGGTATTCACCCAGGCAGGGCACCCTCTTTGCTGCGCTGCTGTGGTGCTGCCTGTGGAGGAGGTGCCAGAGAGGCAACAGTACAGCTCTCATGTTTGTCCCTAGAGCACTTTGCATGGACTCTCATGTGAGTCTGGGAGTTTCTCCCACTGCAGCAACTGCATATTAACTCTGAGTCTCAGTTTCCCCTTAAGTCAGCCTTCCCACCTGGTTCACCACCTCACCGTGGTTTTTCTCTACAGGCCAGCCTGCACAGTTCACTTGGGTTCTTACCAGTTTGTTCTGATTGATTTTTCCTTTAATTCTTTGGTTGTCAAAGTTCTATGCAGTTTGACTTTCTGGTGCTTCTGGTCATTTATTGATTTTGGTTGGTTGTTATCTTCCTTTTGGTTGTGCAAGGAAGTGAAAGCTCTCTACCTATAATTCCATCTTGGCCAGAACTCCTGATACCAGTACTAACAATTTTGATGAAGATATCATAGTAGGACTTTAATTGGACAATTTCCTGAAAAAAATCAAAATTGTTTGGGCTACATATCCGTCGTTAAGCCATGAGCTCTCCCATGCCAGACCTTGTGTTTCACTCTTCCTTGCATCTCTTTACCCATCACTGGCCTGGCCCTACTGGATGTCTGATGAATTTAGTGATGAAATTACCCACATGAGGGGACATGAAGACCCATAAATCTCTCAGTTACTTTGGTTAATGCCTAAGTTTTTATTTTTATATTTATATTACTTAGTCAAAGAAAAAAATTCACAAAGAAAGAGAAAAATTTACACATTTGTACTTCATCCTGAGAAATGAAAAGATCTCACACTTAATAAGGAGCAAAGTCTGTTTCACCCTACAGTGGAATGGAATTCCTAAAATAATGGATTCGCCAAAAAAAAAAAAAAACCATGAGAAGTGTTGTTTCTAAACTATTAGAAACCAACTTAACCTTGGCAGAAGCCTGTGGTAGGAATCTTAATTGTATGAGGTTTGGTAAAGGTGAGACTCAGAGACACAAGGATTTGAACCTAACACTATTTAGTTCCCTGAGTTGCCCAAATGTAAACAGCCCAGATGGGACAACAGGCCCCAGCTACAATGTGACCAGGGACAAAACATAGAAAATGATGTCATAATTCCTGCCTCATTCCACAATACCTTCTGAGCAAATGTTGTGCTTGGGTACCACTGAAAATCATACCAGCAAAGCTTTCGCCTGACAGTGGCTGGAGTCTCTGGTCTCCATGGGTTTCCCCTGATGGTCGCTGCTGGTCCATTTATTCACCCTCGGTCCTTTTCTTTAATATCGATGACACAGAAATTGCACCAGCACATACCGAGCTCATTAGCTGCTCTATGTTCATTAATGTGTGGTACTGCTTCAGTGGTTCCAGTTATCATATTCTAAACAGAGGGTGATTTGTGCAGGGGCATATTTCTTCACTAATAAACAAAAGAGTGGGGGGAGAAACCCCTAAGCAGACAGGTCCATACAGAATCAGCTGGCGCTTTTCTCTTTCATGTCATCAGGGACATGGAAATGAGGAAATTTTTTCCTCATTTAGAGGGGAAAGTAGTTAATCCTCTAACCCATTTCCTTGCACACATTTTGCAGACATCTCTTCATATTTATATGTGAATTTTAGTTTTGGGCTACTTAATTTAAAAAAAAATTACATTGCTTCTTCTTTCAAAAATGGTCTAAGCAATCTTGTAAAAAACTTAATAATGGAATATGGAATAAATTAAAAGAGGGTAAGGAAGAAAATAAGAGCTTTTTGTGGGTCAGCTATAGAAATGGAAACCACACATCCACGTGAGCTTGTCTGGTGCATCCATCACAGGTGTTGATCCCTCCAGTCTTGGAACCTCTGGCTGGGAGCAGTAGCATCCAATCATCCCGTGGGTTATATAACTGCTAAAATTCTCTATGTCTGCTTCATTGTGAAAAATGTAAAGTTCTTGTTTAGACCATAATAACATTACAAATTACATTCTAAAAGTTTAACCCAGGACAACATATGAAATAGCCACAGGTGACCTCTCTAAAGATGGCCATTGTTCCAAGCAGCAGTGACCAGATAAAGTACAAATAACTCAGGACAGCCCATGATCACATTTAGAATATTTGATCTGTGTAGCTCTTTGGAGCCCTTGATGGAGCCCTACCCTCCTCAACACCATGCACAGGTAACAGGCACAGGCAGCATGCACAGGCCGCCCTCACCCCCACCAGGTATAATTTCTGACTATTGGAGTCCTGAACCTTCTCAGTGGGCCTGTAGGCTACATCTTATGTGGTTTCATGCTACTCTTTCTACATCTTTGCATTTGGGGATTGAAAGAGCTAGGTTTCCTAAGTGAGATGTACCTTCCCATTTAACAGGTATTCTGGGTTTGGAGATGATGCTGTCTTAGCTCTCAGATTCTGTAACTGAGGCCCAGTGCCTGAGAACAGCACCATCCTGTGGGTCTTACCGAGATAAGGCTCAAATCTAGTAAAAATGAGTAATGCTACTTTTAACTGAAGGACAGTGACATTTCAGGTGGGCTGTTGATCTGTGGGACCCAGGATATCAGGGTTTGCTGGATCTTCACCCCCACCCATATGACATGTGTCACCTTCATACAGGCTTCACACAAACCTTTTCATGTGCTGCCATAGGAGTTTCTCCTGATTGTGAGCAAACTCCAGGTCAGCCAGGCCACCTTTTCCCATGAGGTGGTCAGATCCAGTTTCAGGTGTCTCTATCTCATTGCTCAATCAGAAACTCTCCATAGCCCCACAGACCACCCTTGCCTCTTCATTTGTACCTTTCTGCTATGGATTGAATATTTGTGCCCCACAGCCCTTCAAGGTAGGGCCTGTAGGAGGTAATTAAGTCACCCTAGTCAGGTGAGGGAGCTTCTCTGCCCCTTCCTCCATGTGAGGACACAGTAAGATGATACCATCCATGAACCCAGAAATAGGTCTCACCAGACACTGAATCTGCTGGTATCTTGATCTTGGATTTCCAGCCTCTAGACTGTGAGAAATGAATGTCTATTGTTGATAAGACCCCCACTTTGGTTTTCTGTTACAGCAGCCTGAATGAACCAAGACAATTTCTATCTGGATATTTCTGAAACTAAGTTTAGTATATGGAACATGATCAAACATTGATTGGTCTACAGAGACACAAATTTACTTTCCATGAGTTAAAAATGATTCTTTCTCTGTACATCTAGAGCACTTTACAGATACTTTATTAATTGTCTTGTATTTTACATTGTAATGGACTGTTTGCATGTCTTTTTACCCCAATAAACAAAAAAGTTCTCAGGTATTCATCTATTTTTTTTTAATTCTAGGTCTTTAATATAGCTTCTGCTATGTAATTCCTCATGAATTTTTTATCAAATGAAAATGTGAATCAAAAAGTGTTGCTCTGTTCTCTGGACTTCTTTTCATAATAACCACTAGCATGTATAGCCTTTATACCACATGCAGGGAATAGTTCCAAATGCTCTCAATCCTCATTGTAGCCCTGGGAATGAGAAACTATTATTGTCACCATTTTTCCTTTCTTTTTCTTTATACAATAGCTTCTGCAGACAATGGTTAAGTTGTACAGTGAAGATGACTTGATTCAGAGACATGAAATATGTAAGGTTAAAAATAGATCCTTACATGTCATTATAGATTTGTCCAAACTCATAGGATGTATGACCCTAAGAGTGAACCCTAACGTCAACTATGGACTTTGGGTAATGATGATGTATCAGTGTAGCTTCATCAGTTGTGACAAATGTACCATTTGATTTAGGACATTGGTAGTGGGGGAGGCTATGCATGTAGGAGTTATATGGGAAATCTCTACCTTCACCGCAGTTTTGCTGTAAGCCTAAAACTGCTCTAAAAATAAAGTCTATTAAAAATAGAACTCTGTAATCAGCTGTTAGGATAATGCAGATGTTTTTGTTCTAATAAGACCCTCCAGAGACAGTTGTGAGAATAAACAAAATGACCTTTGCTGAAAACAGAGAAATCCTCTGAACCAGAGGCATTCCCACAAAGGAAATGAAATATGAGACTTGTATCGCTCCACAACAATGGCACAATAGCAATAAAAACAATAGCAGTATTTTGAGTCTGGAATTCCTAACCTTAAGCTACATGTAATTGCATCTGTGTGACTTAACCTGCTTGTTTTGAGCTACTGCCAAGATCATTTCAAATTGACATTTTGAAGCCTTAAGACTGAATTCTCTTGGTTTAAAAATGTAATACACTTAATCAAAAAGCAAAGCATTAAATTTGTGTCAGTAATATAGTGGCATTTAGGGACAAAATAGAACTTGGGAAAAAATTAAATTCTTTAGAAAATAATGCTTCCATGTCAATTCAGTACAGTGTTTTGAACTTTTTATTTCCAATATTGGGTTATTTAATTAGATTATCAATTTTGCAATTGCCACTTCTTAGACATTTCTGTAATTTAAGTCCCAGTACTGCCTAGATTCAGTATTCTAATTTCAAATAATTTTCTTTCACAATATTTTACCTATATTACAAGACTTCATTAAAATTTTACCTCATCCAAGAAGACTTTCCTGACTACTACAACCACTTTCCAGAATTTCTACTGTATTTGTATCATGCCACCCAAAATACATCTGGTTCTTCCACCAGATAAGTGGGCTACTCTAAGGTAAAAACTATTCTTGTATAGAAGAGCTCTATTCTATAGGCTACACTAAGGTAAGAATCTTGTACCCTCACAATATAGCACTTGGCTAGACATGGGACTTACCAAACACTTGTTTGGTTTCCAGAAACAGCATCCCAAAAGACCACCACAATTTATGCAATAATCTATTTCCTTGTAACTCCACATACCTCCAGGTTGCCTCCCACACCAATATCTTCTATCATTGACTATTTGTCTCCAAGGCTGCAGTAAATTCCAATTCAAGGTTTACTAGATAGATGTAAAGTGCAATATGGTCCTTTGCATATATTGACTCATTACATCTTTTCAACAACCCATTAGAAATACATTATTAGTCACCCCATTAGAAATGAGGAAACTGAAGCATGAGTGAAGTAGATGGTTTCCCAAGACCACTCAGCTAGTTAGTGTAGAACAGGGATAGAATTCAGGGACTGCCAACTCCAAGTGCAGTGGTAGCACTAGTTTCTGCATAAAGGATTTTATTTTCATGTGTTGGTTGTTTGCTACTGTTGTGCATGTGTTCATGGGATGAGGCACAAAATGAATGGGCATTGGACCCTCATTCTGAGGTCTATAACCTGAGTGGTCCTGGCACATTTTTTAGCTCCTCTAAAGCTTACTTTAGATTGAGTACACAATTCTATCATCTTACTGCAGTATAAGCTGCAAAGAGGGACACATATCCAATTTTGTCATTATGATGATTATATGATGATGCCAGAACAAGGACATTACTTTTCACACTTATTACTACTTTACATCAAAGATACAATGTTTTACATGTGTGTGCTCTCTAGGACAATAAACATTCATTGATTAGATCATTGGATATTCACAGAATTGGATCCTGATTAAACAACACTGTATTATAAGAGAAATGGCATCACTTTTTACCATTATTTTCTCTTTATACAAAGATTAACATACTTGTGCTTAAAGGACAAACGTAATAAAATGGGATGCTTTTTTTTTAAGCAACCAAGTTATATTTGAATGATAAAACTCTCCAGGCATGACCAATAAATTCAAGGACCATGAGTAGAGCTTCACTTTCCCTATTATAAAAAATTCCCATCTCCCTCCTGTGATACCAACACACCTCTAAGACTGTCTGTCTAGCTGTGGATTTTGCAGAACCTGGATTCCGGCACCTGTGTTCTCAGTCAATGAGGAGGTCATATCAGAGACTCATTTATATCAAAAGCTGCAGAGACTTTATAACTGTGCAGGGCACCTGGCTCCAGGGAACAATTTGTGACCCAGGATCCAGCACAGCCTGTCTACCCACTGCCTCCATTGTTTGCTTGTTTTCTGCTTCAGTCAGAGCTGTGTCCTACTATTATGATCTAATGGCATTACAATTTTTCCAAACTTGCCAGAACTTTCTGGAATATACTTAAAGTAGTCTCTCTGCTTCTTGTTAGCTGGCCTTCATTTGAGGCATTGGTGTCAGAGCTGGAATCAATGAGTCACACTTGCTGATCAAAGGGGAGATTTCAGTAGAGGAAGAGGATGTGGAGGGCCCCAAGCTCTCTTCCTAGAAAAACCTTCAAGTCAAATGCAGATACGGATGTTGGCTGACCAAAAGCTTAAACCACATCGACCATTTCTTATGACACTTTCATTTCCTTGGAAATCCTAAACTAGGCACATATGCAATTCTATTAATTTCTTTCAGCTCCACCTTACAAGCCTGCACAAGGAGGTGGGGTTGAAGTGGGAAAAAAACAGAACAGTAGACAGTAAAGCTGAAATGTTTCACACTGAAAGATATGTACAAAGCTTCCCAGCAGTGCTCACTGTTTTGAGGTCATAGGTCCTTTAATAATCCAAGGGGAAGCTCTATGTACTCTGCTGTCTTCCTCAACACAGCTTTGTGAACTGTGTTGGAGGATACCCAGGGCCTCTGACATACAGTGGGTTTGTTTCTGAGTAATCAGCCTAACTCTAATTGCAAGAGCTGGTCAGAGGTCATTGACCCAGGGCCCACCAACCACGAAGCGATGGTATTGTTCTAACCTGGGCTCTGTTTCTTGAAGTCCTTGGTGTAGAATCTGAAATGTCTGAGGACAGAGATGAAAGTGGAACTGCAATGCCTCAGTCCTTCTGGTTTTGATGCAAAGAATATATGTTAAGCTCTGTTAAGAACCATTCCACCATATGCAAATTAGACAGAAAAACCACACTCTTCTGGGTCAAGGGTTAGGTCAGATGTCAGAGCTGCTGTTTTATTGGTTATGTTGGCCAAGAAGGAAGGGGATGACATTTGTGCAGTAGCAACGTGTAACTTCCATTTTGAGAGCAGTGCTAAACGACATGCTGACTTAGAAACAGGACAGATTACTTTCCTAGGGTTGTCATAATAAAGTTCCACAGTCTGGGTGTCTTAAACAACAGAAATCGAGTTCTTCACAATCCTGGAGGCTGGAAGTCTGAGATCAGGGTGCCGGCAGGGCTGATTTCTCCTGAGGTTTCTTTCTTGGGCTTCTATATGGCTGTCTTACTCAAATTGTCTTCTCTCTGTACATGTCTGTGTCCTAATCTCTTCTTATAAGGACACCAGTGACAGGAGATTAGGACCCACCTAATTAATAACAATAGTTACCTCATTTTACCTATTTATCTCTTTAAAGAGCCTATCTCCAAATACAGTCACATTCTAATATCCTGGCGGCTAGAGGTCAATATGACTTTGGAAAGGAACTTAACTCAGACCAAAACAGTGTATGTCCATGCCTTTATTTCCTTTCCATATCTTCAGGAAGTAGTATTCAGTTAAGAGTTTAGGAAATGCTCTCTAAGCTTTATGTAGTCATTTAGTGTTGTTTAAACATTTTGTGTTGGTCTTCACACACTGGTTTACTAGGTGATGACTAGTTTGATGACTGGTTGTTATTTCTTCTCTCAGAGTTTCTAGCACAGGGCTGGGCACGTACTAGATTCTTACCAAACACTTGGAATTCAAGCACCATGATCATTCTAATTTTGACACATTGTCATTCTCAAAGTCTCCTGAGAACTTAACCTGTGCTCTGGCTTCTCCTGAACTAGTAAGTATGGAATAGCTGAACCGACCTGGCATCTGATGCAATAATTAAAATGCACAAAAGGCATGTAATGAAGGTTTGTTGAATGACTTAATGTGTTGAATTAATATAATCATCTTTTTCTAATTGTTTTTCTAACTGACCACTGCCTCTGTATCAAAATGTCAACATAGCCAAAGCAATCTTGAGAAAGAAGAACAAAGTTGGGGGTATAAAGCTACCTGATATCAAACAGTACTACAAGGCTATAGTCATCAAAACAGCATGGTATTGGCATAATATCAGATACACAGACACACAGAATGGAAAGTCCAGAAATAAACCCACATACAGATAGTCAATGAAAAAGGAGGCAAGTATATACAGTGGAGAAGAGAAAGCATCTTCAATAAGCAGTGTTGCAGAAATGTGCATAAAAAAACTGGATCCCATTCTTAAACCATAAACAAAAATAAACTCAAAATGGATTAGAGGTTTAAATATAAGACTAGAAACTGTAAAAATCCTAGAAAAAAAAACATAGGGAGTGAGCTTGTTGACATTAAGGTTAAGAAATATTTTTTGGATATGACTCCTCAGGTAAGAACAACAAAATCGAAAATAAGTAAGTGGAACTACATAAAACTAAAGAGTTTTTTCACAGCAAAGGAAACCATCAGCAAATGCAAAAGGCAACTTACTGATGGGAAAAAAATACTTGAAAATGATACATTGGATAAGAGGTCAGTACCCAAAATATATAAAGAACTTATACAACTCAGCATTAAGCCCCACCAAACAAATAACCCCATTAAGATTGGGCAAAGGACTGGAATAGACATTTTTTTGAAGAGGACATATAGATGGTCAATAAACACACTAAAAGAAACTCAGCACCACTTATCAAGGAAATGCAAATCAAAACCACAATGAGATATCACCTCACACTAGTCAGATTGGCTGTCATCAAAAAGAAAACAAATAACAAGTGTTGAGAAGATGAATAAAAGGGAACCCTTGTGCACTATTAGTGGATTGCAAATCTGTGCAGACACTAAGGAAAACAACATGAAGTTTCCTCAAAAAACTAAAATTAGAATAACCACGTGACCCTGAAATTCTACTTCTGAGTATCTAACTGAAGAAAACAAAAGCAGTAATTCAAAAAGATATGTGTACCTCTATGTTCATTGCAGCATTATTCACAATAGTCAAGCCATGGAAGCGAACTAAGTGTTCCTCAATAGATGACTCAATAAAGATATAGTACATATATACAATGGAATACTACTCAACCAGAAAATAAAGGAAATCTTGCCATTTGTGAAAATATAGGTGGACCTAGAGGGTATTATGTTAAGTGAAGTAAATCAAACAGAGAGGGACAAATATCATATAATTCCCTATAAATATATATGCAAATATCAAATATCATATAGTCCCCCATAAATATATGGGAAATCTAAAAAACAAAACAAACAAATAAAGCAAAATGAACTCATAGATGCAGAGAACAAACTGATAGTTACCAGAGGAAGGGAGTAGGAGTTGGGAAGAAAAGGTGAGGGGAAATAAGAGGTACAAACTTATAAGAGGTATAAAATAAATAAGTTATGGGGATATGATCTATAGCATCGGGAATATAGTCAACAGGATTGTAATAAGTCCATAGAGTAACAGATGGTTACTATTAATAGATTTATCAGGGTGATCACTTCACATGGTATATAAATGTTGGACAACTATGTTATACACTCAAAAGTTATATAAGGGATTTCTGGCCCAAATGGAGGCATAGATAGACACACTGTGCCTCCTCGCACTACCAAAATAAGGACAACAACAATTTAAAAACAAAAAACAACCAGTACTGACAGAAAATTGAACCGTATGGAAGCCCAACAACCAAAGAGTTAAAGTAGACATATTCATCCAGACCGGTAGGAGGGGCAGAGTTGGGCGATCAGGCAGAGAGGGGTCGAGGCAAAGCAGTGGCTGGCAGACCCCAGTTGCTCAAGGCAGCAGCTGGTGGACCCAGTGAGGTGGTGGATTGTGGAGGGGCATGGTGCACAAGGTGGCTGGCAGACAGGGTGGTCCCACACTTGCATGCAAATAAACCAGGTGAAACTGGAGAACGAGACAGACCATGGAACCCAGGGTCCCAGCGGGGGGAAATAAAGCCTCCAAACAGCAATTGAAAACACCTGTGAGAGTTGACATGTTGGGAGAGATTCTCAGCCTCACAGGAGAGTTCACTGGAGAGACCCATGGAGTCCTAGAATGTACACATACCCACCCACATGGGAATCAACACCAGAAGGGCCCAATTTGCTTTGGGTAGCGGGGCAACTGACTAAAATCCGGCATACAGTGGAGCAAGCACCACTGTTCCCTTTCAGACCCCTCCCCCACAAACAGTGTCACAACTCAGTAACTGGGTTGCCCTGCCATGGAGAACACCTAAGACTCCACCCTTCACTATATAACAGGTGCATCAAAACAAAAAAATGGCCCAAACAAAAGAATAGATCAAAGGTCCAGAAATAATACAACTAAGTGACGAAGAGATAACCAACCTATCAGGTGTACAGTTCAAAACACTGGTAATCAGGATGCTCACAGAATTGGTTGAATTTGGTTGCAAATTAGATGGGAAAATGAAGGCTATGCTAAGTGAAATAAAGGAAAATGTACAGGGAACCAATAGTAATGGGAAGGAAACTGGGACTCAAATCAATGGAATGGACCAGAAGGAAGAAAGAAACAACCAAACAGAACAGAATGAAGAAACAAGAATTCAGAAAAATGAGGGGAGGCTTGAGAACCTCCAGGACATCTTTAAATGTTCCAACATCCGAATCATAGGGATAACAGAAGGAGAAGAGGAAGAGCCACAAATGGAAAAATTATTTGAACAAATAATAAAGGAGAACTTCCCCATTCTGGCAAAGGAAATAGACTTCCAGGGGGGTCCAGGAAGCTCAGAGAGTCCCAAAGAAGTTGGACACAAGGAGGAACACGCCAAGGCACATCATAATTACATTACCCAAGATGAAAGGTAAGGAGAGAATCCTAGAAGCATCAAGAGATAAAGAGACAGTTACCTACAAAGGAGTTCCCATCAGACTGTCAGCTGATTTCTCAAAAGAGACCTTACAGACAAAAAGGGGTTGGAAAGAAGTATTCCAAGTCATTAAAGGCAAGGACCTACATCCAAGATTGCTCTATCCAGCAAAGCTTTCATTTAGAACCAAAGGACAGACAAAGTGCTTCCCAGATAAGGTCAAGTTAAACGAGTTCATCATCATCACCAGGCCCTTATTATATGAAATGTTAAAGAGACTTATCTAAGAAAAAGAAGATAAAAAACATGTACAGTAAAATGACAGCAAACTCACAATTATTAACAACCACACCTAAACCAAAAAACAAAAACAAGCTAAACAAACAACTGAAATGGGAACAGAACTACTGAAATGAAAATCACATGGAGGGTTACCAACAGGGCAATGGGAGGAGGAGAGAGAGGGGAAAAGTACAGAGAATAAGTAGCATAGATGGTAGGTAGAAAATAGACAGGGAGAGGGTAAGAATAGTATGGGAAATGTAGAAGCCAAAGAGATTATAAGTATGACACATGGACATGAACTAAAGGGGGGGGATGTGAGTGGGAAGGGGGTGTGTAGGGTGGAGGTGAGTGAAGGGGGGAAAATGGGACAACTGTAATAGCACAATCAATAAAATATATTAAAATATAAAAAAGCCATATAATATTGTAAGTCAACTATAATTTTCTTTTAAAAAGTAAAGAAGATTCTTGACCGATACCACATAGGGGACTCCATGTTTGAAAGTCTTCTCCACAATGGACCACTCATCCCTGAGGGTCTTCTCCACAGACACTCCACAGGGGACCACTCATCCCTGAAGGTCTTCTTCAAAGACACCCCACAGGGGACCACTCATCCCTGAGGGTCTTCTCCACAGACACACACAGATACTCCTCCAGAGAGGATCCTCTCTCCTGCCAAAGACCAGAATTTGTGTCTTGCTTCCTATCTTATTGGAGACTATAGCACTCTGTGTTCTCACACATTGGGCAAATTGAGATATCCGTAGACAGAAAGGAGGCTGAGGGGTAGACCTCCATAAGCCTGAATCACTTCATCACTGAAATCTTTTTTAAAAAACCTGTGTATTGACGTTTTTGGTGGAAATGATAAATGTCCTTTAAAAAAATTGGAAAATATGACTATATAAGAGGAAATCAAGCCCATCTATGTTTGCTAAAGTTAGCAGTAACTACTGTTGTTATTTTGGGAATGGGGACCCCTTAGTATTTGTTGCTATAATAATGTGAGTAGACAACCCCCTTTGTTTGTAAAATCAACTAACATTTTACCCATATCAAGGTGAGCAGCCTGCCTACTCAACATGATATCTTACTTTGTGCACTTGGCATTTCCAAGTACTCTAAAATTCTTTAAAACTATATTTTTAGTGACTATGGACTATTTTATCCTAATAGTGAGCCAAAAGTATTTAGTCATTCTTGAAGTCTTGACCAATTTTGATGTTAACAGTTCTGCATAACTACAGTGAACAACATTGCATGTAGATCTTTATGTCATATTACGTATCAGGATACAGTCCCAGGAATGAAATTAACTGTTCAAAGGGCATGCATAATTTAGTCTGTTGTTATAAATTGAGAAACTTTTTCTGGGAATTCTATACCAATTTAGGCTCCATCTAGGAGTGAATGAGCTAGTCTGTCTGCTAGGAATTCTAGCAGAGATGGGGGTTTTATTAAAAGGAAGAACAAGGAAGAAAGAAAAGAAAAACTGTTGCAAATTTGTTAGGCAAAAAATGATAATGTTTTAACAATTTGAATTTCTTTGCATTACTAGAGAGGCTGAGGGGTTTTCCCTTTACTTTCCAGTCTCTGTATTTTTTGTCCTATGAGTAACATTTAGGTTATTTTTTAAAGGATAATTTGCTTATCTTTGTGGCACGTAGTTCTGCTGTTTTTTAAATTCATTTTAGCTATTTCACAATGACTGTTTTTTGATTTACTGAGGGTTTTTACTTTACCCAAGTGTCTGAAAGCCCAGAATGGCCCATGGACTCTGCGTTGGACATGAGCACAATGGTCAGCGGTGCGCAAGTGCGGCTGAGTCGTGAGGGGTTGTAGGACAAGCCAGGGCCAGCATTCACAAAAATTGGTGACAAGAGGAGAAAGCCAGTGCTTTTGTGGTGTTGTTCCTGATTCTAATTAGAAATCAAATTCATCAATATTTTTCCTTTTTTAAAGTTATTGTATTTTTTCCATTACCATTTAATACCCTTATACCCCCTTCCTACCTATAATCACCACACAGTTGTCCACGTCCACGGGTCCTGTTTCCTTTTTGCTCAGTCCTGCCATCCCTTAACCTCCCCCCACCACCACTAGCTGTCATCTGATCTTCATCTATGAGTCTGTCTCTACTTTGCTCGTTAGTTCAGTTTGTTGATGAGTGAAATCATATGGTATTTGCCTTTCTCTGACTGGCTTATTCCACTTAGCATAATGTTTTTCAGGTCCATCCATACTATAGCAAAGGGTAAATTTTTCTTCTTTTTTACAGACAAGTAGAATTCCATTTTGCAAATGTCCCATAGTTGTTTTATCCACTCATCTACTGATGGACACTTTGGTTGCTTCCATATCTCGGCATTTGTAAATAACATTGCAATGAACAGAGGGATGCTTAGGTTCTTTCAAATTAGTGTTTTGGGTTCCTTCAGATATATCCCAAGAAGTGGGATCACTGGGTCAAAAGACAGATCCATTTTTAATTTTTTGAGGTATCTTCATACTGCTTTCCACAGTGGCTGCACCAATCTGCATTCCCACCAACAGTGCAAAATGGTTCCCCTTTCTCCACACCCTCACCAGCGCTTGTTTTTTGTTGATATATTGATGATAGCCATTCTGACCAGTGTGAGGTGATATCTCATATTGGTTCTAATTTGCAGTTCTCTTATTATTAGTGACATTGAGCATCTTTTCATACATCTTTTGGGCATCTGTATGTCCTCTTTGGAAAAGTGTCTATTCGGATCCTTTATCCATTTTTTAATTGGGTTATTTGGTTTTGGGTGTTGAGTTTTGTTATAAATTTTAGATAGTAACCCCTTATCAGATGTGTTGGTGAATATGTTCTGCCATTCTGTGGGGTGTCTTTTTATTTTGTTAATGGTTTCTTTTGCTGTGCAAAAACTTTTTAGTTTCATGCAGTCACATTTGTTTACTTTTTTCCTCCTGTTTCCCTTGCCTGGGGAGATATATCTAGTAAAATATTGCTATGAGCAATGTATGAGATTTTGCTGCCTATGTTTTCTTCCATGATTTTTATGGTTCGTAGATGCAGAAAAATTAAACTAGACCACCTTCTTACACTACACACAAGAATAAATTCAAAATGGATTAGAGATTTAAATGTCTGCCCATAAATATCTTTCTTATAATTTCTCCTATTGATTGTCTTCTTGGAAAGTCTTTTTCTATTCTTGAGAAAACATTTGTTGATATTAACAATGATTATTTTTAGAGTTTCAGCTGCTACATTTAATTCTTCTATTTATTTCTATACATAGTATGAAGTAAGGATCTTAATTGATTTTTATCCCAGCTAAGTCTACATATATTTAAACATCATCTACTGAATTAATTATCTCCCTTTGTCACCCACTAAGTTTTTCTCTATTAGCATTAGCTTCTGGGAAAGCTAATCTTTACCAGTGATTAAAATATTTACTCTTGTGCCAGGACCTCAGAATTGTATTTCCTATAGATCTAGCAGGCTGGCTGCCCCTCCTTACTCATTCATAGTATTCTATTTTGTTCTTCTTAAATCTGCCTTGGAAACCTGTGTTTCCTGTGTGAGTCACTTAAAGGCTTATGAGGCAGTAGCCCTGCCATCTGACAATAGATGAGAAAAACTGGCCAAAGGCTACTAGGACCTGGTGAAAATGAGGTGGTGCTTGGGCAGAGACCATCTGGACTGTCAGGGAGACCCGGGCTAAAGCCTCAAGGGGAGTGAAACCACTGCTCAGAGGCCTGCCCTTGGTTTTGATTTCCTAATTCTGAGTACCCATGGTGATCAGATCTTTACCTGATGCTTCATGCATCTTGCAGAATTCCTGGCTTCTGTTTCAGAATAGCTGTGCTCTGTTCCCTAAACTTTATGTAATCACCGTTGGGTTGCCTCACACTCCCAGCCTAGCACTGTTCAGCAGAAGCATCTTAGGGCCTGCTATACCCTGTACACAAGCCACAGGCCACATGCAGCCATAGAACATTTGCAATACAACCAGTGCAACTGGGCAACTGAATTTTATTTATTTTAATTTTAGGGTGTTTTTGTTTGTTTGTTTAAATTTAAGTTAGTCACGTGACTAGTGGCTATTCTCATACAGGTACACATGGTAAGATGTTTGATCTCTATCCAGACATACTGCCTGGTCCCCCCAAAGAGCCTTTTACACATAATAGCTACTGGGGCATACACAGGGCACTGATAGAAGAGTATATGGCACAAAAGAGACCATTTGTGCCCAGACTGACATTCAGGCACACACGAACACACAAATCTGTCTCCAGTACAGCCCATGGGGCCTAGATCATGTTTCCATTTGTTCTCTGTTTCTTCCCCATCTCATAGCTCCAACATCCCTAAGAAATGACCTTTACTTATAAGGTTGGTAAATCAAAAAAGAATTCATCTTTACTTTGACCTCTAAACAGAGTTGGACTTGCTGATCATTCCATCCTGAAATGCTGTGTAACCAGAGGGCTCTGACAAATGTTCTCCTGACCTTTGTCCTGTCTCCCTGGCAGCAACCCCTCTCATCTGTGAGCAGCTGTGTTCCTTAGAGCCCTGTCCTGAGTAATGTACTTCTCCAATGACTTCATCATGTGGTCTCAACTCCCCCCTCACCCGTCTGTTTCCTACATATCCCACTTCTGAAATCCAGACCTGAACAACATACCCGGCCAGCGAGCTCAGCACACAGTTCCAAGGACAAACTCTACCAGTACTCCCAACATCCAGGGACCAGTGAATCTCACTGACTCCCATCCTACATGCCTGGGTCCATCCTGGGCCCCTGACTTCTCAGTTTCACATCTGGATCTATGTTGGATGCCTGTTCTCACATCAGGTTCAACCTGGGTCCCTGTCCTTTGTGTCCTCGCATCTGAACCTGTCCTGTGTGTTCAGTCCTGGGTAGTCACCACCCTGATCAGGCTCAAAGCCTTGTGTCTGAACACCGACTTGTACTGTGCTATTTCCCTCTATGTCCTTCCTACTTCCAAGGTTCCCACACCATGGCCAATTCAGGTTTTTACTTCTCATACTCATTCTGGTCCTTCCCAGGTCCCCTACAGCATTTAGGATGAGAAGCAGACTTCTTAGGGTGACTCCAGGATTGCAGGATCTGGCTTTGCCAACATTGCCATCCTTTCTGCATCCCATCTTCCTCACTCATCTTTCAAGGCCCTGGGAGCCTGGCAGTTCCAACCCAAATTGAGACCTCTGTCTCCCCCTGCTCTTCCATCCTCTCATATTATAGGTACTTTTTTGTGCTTGTAGCAGGTCCTAACCACAGGCTGCATCAAAGACCAGTCTCCTTGTCACACTCTTCCCCAAGTCAGGTCTCCTCCCAGATAGCGGGTTCCTCAGGGCCCTGCTTGGATGACTAGAAATGAAAAACCTTTCTTTTTTCCCCCCAAGATTTGGTTTGGTTTGATTCAGAGATAAGTGCTGCTAATAATTGCATTGTAGCTTTTTTAATAGTCACAGGATCTTTACACAATCCTAAAATACCTGAGATGTTTACAACCTGGGCAAAAGTTGATAAGAATGGCCTACAAGTGATGTTTATAAGAAAAAGTTTTTAAACTTCATATAATTTTATTATGCAATTCTATCTAAGACACACTGAGTCATTATTGAGACTCAGATGGTCATTCATCTGCCTGCTCCTTCCAACTCACCCTTAGCAGATACCGAGCAGCCACGATTTTTATGACATCCTAGGGTCTATCTACGATCGGCTCTCTTCTAAGCACACTTTAGCAGATAACCACACGAACTCTTATCGAAATAGGGGCTGCAGATTCATGCACTGGGAGAATTGCATAGAAACAGACAAGAGGACACTTTCCAGATGTGTTAAAAGGGAGCTGAGTGAGCTCCACCAACTAACACTGATTAGGACACCAAATCCACCCAAGGCAGCTTCGCTGAGCTCCAGTGGACAGAGGACTCCCCTCATTCCCTGTGGTCAGTTGTCCTCCTCTGAAGCACCAAAGTAAATTCCAAACCACCATCCCTAACTTGAAGGAAAGAAGATGAATCCTGCTGTGGGCACATCAGTCCTTTCTGGACTTGCCTCCCTGTGCCTGAAGATATGAAGCTTCCATGTAGCCACAACCCTGCATATTGCATTCTCATTTATTGTGCAACTACATCAGTTGGAAGCTAAGCAGATTTTAAAATGTCAGCCTACTTATCTGGTCCCTGGGAAGAGAAATGCAAGATTCTCAGAAAATGCCATGTTTGGTTTGGACTTTGTCCTGGAATGTGAAATGGGACAAATGCTAAATCCTCCTCGAGTGTTACCAGGCTTAAAAGAGAAAGCACCAAAAAAATAAAAAAAAGTGCTTAGTAAACTCTGATATGCTGCATTTCACCATGTTTCACTCTTGTTTTTATTTATTGTCGGTCATTATTTGAACCATCCAGTTGTGTTGTCAGAGACATATTAAAGGGAGAGAATGTGGAATCTGAAATAAGATCTTTTCCAAAATGTCAAAACCAAGGAACCCACATTAATATATCCCACCAATAAAAAAGAAGAAAGAATGAATGAATGAACTGCTCTTCAATGTTATTGAATCACTTGAAGGGGCAATAGATGAAGGATCAGTAAGAAAGAAGCCAACCTTCTTAGGGTTGTTGGCTGGGACTGATTGACTAGAGACCTAAGCTAAGTGCTCCCCATCCTGACTGGTCAGGACTTTCCAAGGAAAAACCTTCACCTGTGAAATGGGCTTCTGTGTTCAGCTTTGACCACCCTTAGGGATAAGAACCCATGGGAACTGCTGTCTGGCTGAGCCCATTTGGGGCAGCTGATGAACAGAGTTCAGCTGTTTACCTGCCTGCTCTGCCCTTCTGCACAGGCTGTATGTTGCTACAGACAAAGCTGGGTACCCTGCTGTATCCAGAGCCTGGCTCCTCCATACATCTTTTGGGAACTGGTGAGAAAAGAAATGCAGAGATTCAGCCTGGCCTCTGACCATTTAAATCAGCATTTGCTCTGAACTGATGTGGGTTGTAAGCTCTTCAACAGGAGAGAGGCAACACTTTAACCAAATTGTCTCCCTTCTCCCCATTAGGGATGCACCTCCTTGGGCATCCCTCTCCAATAACCTACCCCAGAAACCTGGTTTGCCCTCCCAACCACTGATAGCTTGTGGGGGATTTTTGTGACTTCCACGGTGGTACCCCCAGAGTCCTGCACCCTGTGGGTGATGACTGCTCCCCTCAGCACCTTCATGGTACTCTTGTGCAGTGCACAAACTGACCCACCTCCTCAGCCACTTTCTCCACCATCTATATCAGCTCAGCTGTTCAGTGCATATCCCTATTGATGTCGAGGACTTTTCAAATGGAGATTCTGCTATCTATGGATTTGTTTTTGTTTGCTTGTTCACATTTCACTGAGTTATGGTGCCAGGCACTGGGATTACCAGGAAGAGGAGGAGAGAGCCCAGCCATATTGCGGCTCATGGAAAATGTAAAAGCTCTTGGAAACCAAGAAAAAACATTTGTGTGCAAAATGGCAAGGTCCTTACATTTCAGCTTTGTTAGGGACAAATATAATTAAAATTTGTTCTTAGTGAAGCACATTTTCCATTTTAGGTAAAATGTTATGAAACTGCATACTTTAGGACTCCATCCACTGATGCCGTTTGGGTGCGTCTGTGCTATTTGACTTCAGGGTTACTGAGCTAGAGACTCGTTTGCTGGCCGGGGTTTCTGGATTCAGATGCTCTCCAAAGTTCCAGACCTACAGATTCTGCCAAAGCAAAAGCTGCTCTATTTCACCTTCCTATCAACAATTCTCTTTCTTTTTTGCTCATTCAGTCCTCTCCTATCTGTCTGCCGCACAAACAGCTCAGCTTTGTTGGTAAATTGACTGCTTGGAAGAAACAACACTTTATAAATGAATATTTCTCCTATTTAATAATCCTCTTATGTACACCTCATTGTAATAGTCCCCATGATTTAGAAATTAATTTTGTTATAAGGTTTCAGAAGTAATTAAAAGGGACAAGAAGATACTACAATGATAGTAAATGTATAATAATTGTTTTTCCCCTATTATCTATCATGAGCAGAGTGTAGTTTCTGTTTAGATTCCTTCGAGACATTTTTCTTTTTTTTTAACTCCCAGGTTTGTATTAGAGTCAACAGACTTAAAGTTGTCCTCTCAAATTGTTAAAGATTTCTAAAACCGTATTCTCAATTTCTGTACATAGGTCATCATAGGTCAGTTATACACAGTTCACAGTCAAACTCTGTCCATGGATTTCACATTGTGCAGCACTGCCTTATGACAAGAAGTGGAGGCTTGACACCTTCCCATCTTTACTTCCTACTGTACTTGTCTACTCTGGAGGCTTCCGCTGAGATGTAGGGCTCTTCCTTTTGGAGAACTTCTCATTCATCCTTCTCCCTTTTTACACATCATATTCTTTCACCAACTGGCTTTCTCCTGACCCTCACAGATGTCTTAGTCAAGGCTGGAATAAACACGCGGGGATGAGTCATTGAAATAAAGGTAGGAGCTGAACTCTCTGGAAGGTGGAAGAACAGCATCAGGTCCTCATTCTTCTGGGGGTTGGCTAGAGTACAAAGCTGCCCGGGAAAACAGTGAAAGGGAAAGACTTGAAAAACATTATTATTACCACTGTCACCATACTGATTAATGACCAGGTAATAATAACAGCATTTGGATATTAAAGGAAGGTAGACTTTCAAAGAAGTTTTTTTTTTTTTTTTATAATCTGTGGTTATAGGAAACAAAGAAATCTAAGAGGAAGAAAACTGAGAACACTTCTCTATCTATAATTTATGAATCCATCTAGTGACTTAGCTTGTACTTAAAAATGTTAAAGAAGCTCACACCTGAGCTGGGGGCACTGTTGTACAAGAAGCAATCACACTTATTTTCTCTTACCTAAAACAAGTACACTGTAAAAAGTTGCACAAAATGGTAACAAAATTAATTACCTAATTATCTTGTTTCTAAATAATTGTTTATGAACTCACCATTTTTAAAGCTTTGTTTAATTTTTCCCCTAAAAGGGAGAGAGAGGGAAGGTCATCTTAGAAAACCAATATGAGGTCAGACTATCAGCCTGGGAGGCACAGAGGCAGAGAAGGCAGCTGATGGGAACCTCATGGTT
Organism: Tonatia bakeri; assembly: GCA_004024845.1. Lineage (NCBI taxonomy): Eukaryota > Metazoa > Chordata > Mammalia > Chiroptera > Phyllostomidae > Tonatia > Tonatia bakeri. The sequence continues at coordinate 27,402 of PVIA01004732.1, forward strand.
AAACACACATGGATTATGACTGTTTTAAAGAGGACTAGCTGTCTGCCCTACCCAAAACACTCTAAAAAATGCAGGTCCCTAACAGCTCACTACTAATCCTTTATCTGTTAGTGGTTTCTAGTGGGAGATGATTTTTTTTATTTTAATTTTTTATATTTCACTGAATTTATTGGGGTGACATTGATTAATAAAATGATGTAGTTTTCAGGTATACAATTCTATAATACATAAAGCATATTTTGTATTGTGTGTTCACCACCCCAAATCATATTTCCTTCCATCACCATTTATACTCTCTTTACCCTCTCCTCCCACCCCACAGCCCAATTTCCCTCTGGTAATCACCATACTGTTGTCTGTGTCTATGAATATTCTTCCCTTTTTCTTCCTTCCTTCCTTCCTTCCTTCCTTCCTTCCTTCCTTCCTTCCTTCCTTCCTTCCTTTCTCCCTCTCTCTCTCTCTCTTTCCCTCTCCCTCTCCTTCCTTGCTTCCATCTTCCTTCCATCTTTCTTCCTTCCTTCCTTCCTTCCTTCCTTCCTTCCTTCCTTCCTTTCTCCCTCTCTCTCTCTCTCTTTCCCTCTCCCTCTCCTTCCTTGCTTCCATCTTCCTTCCATCTTTCTTCCTTCCTTCCTTCCTTCCTTCCTTCCTTCCTTCCTTCCTTCCTTCCTTTCTTCTTCTTTCTCCTTTCCTCCTTTCTTTTTTTCCTTATCCCTATACCTTTTTCACTCAGCTCCCCAACCTGTTTTATAACTGTCAACCTGTTTTCTGTATGAGTCTGTTTGGTTTGTTAGTTTGTTTTGTTCATTAGATTCCACATATATGTGAAATGGTACAATATTTATCTTTCTCTGACTGGCTCATTTCACTTAGTGTAATATCCTCCAGGTTCATCCATGCTATCATAAAAGGTAAGATTTCCTTCTATTTTACGGCCAAGTAGTATTCCATTGTGTAAATGTGTCACAGCCTTTTCATCCACTCATCTACTGATGGGCACTTGTGCTATTTCCATTGTATAAATAGAAGAAAAAAAGGTATTTTTATATAAGCATGGGCTTGAATTTGCTTTCCCTGCCTTTTGTAACTGGAAGCAGGTTTGTTTATAAATACAATCTACATTGTTGTGGCAGGAGGGCCTATGGGGAGGGGCCTGCTGGTCTGTAGATGAGCTGTACCCAAGATGGTTGGTTGACAACTGGCAAAAGTCAAAAGTCAGAATATTCATGACTAGAGTAAAGGAGGTTTGGGGCAATTGGTGGAATTTGGTAAGAAATTTGAGTAAGAAATTTGGAGGCAAGAGAAATCAAAGTGAGCTAAGAGAAGGTAGAGGAAGATACATTTGGTAGCAGGGGGTGGGTGAGGAGTGGATCCAGATAGGTGACTTCTTAAGGTAGAACCTATTGTTTGTGAGTTGCTTCCTTGGCCAGTACGAATGAATGAATGAATGATGGAGTTCATCATCAGCATTAGCAGGCATAACTGAACCTATCTCTAACACAAAACAGGACTCCCAAACTCAACATTCTCAAGACCTTGGTCTCCAGAATCTCTCCCCTGTCTATCTTCTACACCCCTCTGTGTGTCCACCCAGAGTTGGAACATCACTTATGTAAAAAGCATATGAGATTTTGGTCTTAAATTCCTGATTTCAGGTTCTGGTTTCCAGTTTTTGAGCCACAAGGACTTGACAATTGTGAAGGCAACCCCTTAACTTTTCAGAATCAGTTTCCCTCATCTACAAAATGGAATAATAAATGTCCTCTTTCTTCACAGAGTTTTAGAAGGATCAGATAAAATTATGTGTGTGAGAGTATCTTATGAGCTGTGTGAAGTGGTTCAAATGCTAATGAGGACCAATGGCAGGTGGATCAGTAAGAGGAACTAGTGGAGCTTTAGGAACAATCTGAGGGCCTTGGAGTTTTAGAGCTCCCCTAGTCAACCCGGCTTATAGAGAAGGATGTTGTAAATAAGGGAAGATCCACTCTATCACAAAGGAAGCCTGTGTAGCAATACAAGCTATTATTGACTTCACGATTTCTTAACTTCCAGTTTACTTCTTTGGGACATGAATGTGTTTGGCTGTACTACTTTGCATTTATAGCTGGACATGGGAGCTGGCTCTTATCTTTCAGTTTATGGTTATACCCAGGAACTCTGGCTCTCAGGGTGCCATATACATCCTAAAACTGTCTCACTGTTCCTGAATTCACAGCCTCCAGAAGATGGCACTTCCGGGACAAACTATAGAAATCACATTTACAGTGTCTTCAAATTTATTCCCGGACTGGCTAACTTCCTAGTTCTGGAAGCAGTAGCCATACATGTCACGTAAGTGTGATATGTTTGTATTTTCCTTATAGGGCCAAGTAGAATCTTGTCATTGTAGTCACAAAAGCACAGTTGTAACATTAATACAGCTTCACATGCCATTGTAAGGACCATCTCCAAGGACCTTCTGTTTTCAAGTCTTTCTTCTCCTGCATGTCCAGGACCTACTGTAAGTGAGCATGGTTTTTCTAAAATGAAAGAATTGACCTCCTCCCCCAACCCCACATATCCTACATATAATGTATGGGGAGGTGGCTTTCACATTGTTGAGGGAGCTATGCAGACTGGGAAAGTGCATATGATACATAGTAAAGCAAATTTTTGCCCAGCCTAAACAAGGAGCTAGTATGAGGTAGGTGTCAACATAACGCAGAAGTCCCCTATTTGGCTGAGATGACGAAGGCACACCATAAATAGAGGTGCTCTGGCATTCTACCCAAACCATGATGACTGATTTTCTGGTGAGTTTGCTGATAAATTTAACTCTTTTTTTTTTTAAAGATTTTATTTATTTATTTTTAGAGAGGGAAGGGAGGGAGAAAGAGAGAGAGAGAGAAACATCAATGTGCGGTTGCTGGGGGACATGGCCTGCAACCCAGGTATGTGCCCTGACTGGGAATCGAACCTGCGATGCCTGGTTCGCAGCCCGCGCTCAATCCACTGAGCTACACCAGCCAGGGCTAAATTTAACTCTTTACATGTCTCAACCCTTTCTAATTATGAAGGAACCTGAGCATTATACATTGCTGTTTATTTCATGTGTGTGACATATGAATGAGACTACAGATTATAATACAGGGATGGACACTATGCCTTCCATTCTCCTCTTTTTAAAGGATTCCAGGTTCTGAACAAATAAGGCAAACTCAGGATAACACAGGAAAGCAAGATGAAACAGTTCTGTGGGTCTAGCGATGCCTGGTGTCTGCAGATGCTGCACAATAGCTGTAAAGAGAAAGTGCCATCAATCCATACAGTTCCAGTTGTTTTGCTCCCTCTTTGTTGCATTGTGGATGGGGTTTGACTGACTGCTTGGATAATAGACCAGGGCAGACCTGTTGTATTGCAATAAGGAGAAACCTAATCTGAATTGGACTAAACACTCAAGGTACTCGTGGCCTCACACATGCAAGAGTGTAAACTGCTTCCCCAGGTGCCAGGGGCCCACTGACCACTGCTCTCTAGTCCTGGATTCTGTCTTGCATGACTCACCCCTGGCTACTCTTCTCATCTTCCTGGCCCCTTGGCCTTGCTTAAATGGTACCCCCACAACTGAGCCATCAGGTGGGAGGTGGAATATTATACAAAGGATGCATTGACTGGTTTAGTCCAAGTTGCGCTCATCCTTGGGGCAGCTTCAAAGTGGTGACAACAGACAGGGAAATGTTTTACAAACAAGCTCCTTTACCAGAGGCTTCTGTTTACTTTTAGCATACAGGGTCTGTGAATTACACTCAAAATGGTACATGTGAGGGGGCTTTTGGAGACTTCCCTGCCCCCAATTTCTCTCTCCTTGGGCTATTATGATGTCTGTCTAAAATAACCACCATTGGGGTAACAGTGTAATATTAATGGGAGAAACTGTCCAAATACACAGCAGCCTATTGTCAACAACTGGTGTCCCATTTTGAATTAGCTTCACAGATCAGACCCTTTAAGTTGCAGAGACTCAGAACAAGACTTGAAGGGAGAAACAGGAGGAAGCATTATCTGAGTTGGGAAGTAGCTATGTAGTTCCAAAGCTAATGGTGTATTTGAGCAGCATGTCAATCTTGTGATGAGGTCTCAGACTCTGGGATTTAAGTGGCTTGCTGTCTTACACGTATGGTAGAACCACAGCAAAAAGACTGGAAATCAATTTAGTGCCCTTGCAACTTACTGCCTTTCAGAAAGCACTAGCTCAAAGGAGAATTTCAGGACACAGAAAGGTGAAATTAAGAAATACAAATATATACATGGCCCTCTTTCTCACACTCCAAGGCAGTCTGGAGCCAGGCCGGGTCTCCCTGCCAGGTTTCCCTTCCAGAGGGACAGCCCTACACTTAACAAGAAGAAACAGACTGACTTCCGAGCCAGTGGAGGAAAGAAGACTTAACACTAGGGAATTAGAGAATCTGTGTCTGGGAGATGTACTATGCAGTGGTAGTTGTAGTTTTTAATTTGGCTATACTAAAACATCTCAGACCTAAACTATAAAGCCTTCACACTGGGCATTTATTTAACAACTTCTAGCTTAAATTTTGTATCCAGCCACATGCTGGGAGCTACTCACATTGTTAAAAGAAATATGTCTTTTTATCTCATTCTGGCAACTAAGAAAGTTAAATTATGAATATCTGCATGTTGAAAAAACATCTGTTGTGCCCAGTGGAAAAGGCGCATCTTTTTTTTGTTGTTGTTCTAATCAATGTCAGCTGCCAGCCCATAAAAAAGCCACAATATTAAAAAAAGTGTCATAAATTTGGTTCCAGCAATTTAATTAATTTAGTCCATTTGGGAGCAGATGACAAGGCTTTTTTTCCCTTTATAAACCTTCACAGATACTCTTAAAATAGCACTGACACCAAGTGGCAGCAGTTCAAAATGATGGCAGGTAAAGTTGTAGTTCAGGTCAAGATTTCTGAAAAAATCCAGGCAGTAATCAGCATTAATCCACTGGGATTTAATGATCTTCACAGGTCATAACAGTAAACAAACCCAGGTGTTGTCTTTTATTGGGGGATTAAAATAAATAGCTTAAACTTTTCAAACCACTTTTCTCAGTCCTGCCTCAGGAATACTCGGCCAGGCTCAACCATGTACACTTACAGGGCAGAGTCTGGGAAAGGCAGCTTAAACTTTTGGAAAACAAAACCAAACCAGAAAACAGAGCCTTGAGCCTTGTCCCCCAGGGACAGATACGAAAGGCAGTGCTGTTTCTCCCCAAGACTCTCCTGATGTCCGAGCACTCTCCTGATGTCCTGAGTCTGTTTGGGGAGGCTGGTGATGGCCCGATACTGAGGGCTGGAGAAGGGCTGTGGCCATGGTTACTGCCTCAGGGGTGCACCACTGAGTTCCTCCTTCCTTCACTCCTTACTCCAATATTTTTCTGGAATACTTTAAGCTAAATCTAAGACTTCATAAGAACCTTTAAAAAAAAAATGTCACCATACACCATTAACATACTTGAAGGCATTCACTTCCTTTTTTTCATCTTCACCTGAGGACATTTTTTCATTGCTTTTGGAGTGAGAGGAAGGGGATAGGGAGAGAGAGAGAGAGAAACATTGATGTTAGAGAGAAACATTGATCAGTTACCTCCCATACATGCCCCAACCAGGGATTGAACCCACAACCTAGGCATGTACCCTGACCGGGAATCAAACCCTCAACCTTTTGGTTTACAGGATGGTGCTGCAACCAACTGAGTCACAGTGGCCAAGGTGAAGCCATTTCTTAATGGCTGTTCTCTGTCATGCTGTGAATTTAAGAGTAAGGCCCCCAAGTGTCCATCACCCAGTTTCAACCATTATGAACACCGGTTCAACTGCTTCACCTAAAAATCTCACACAATCATTTTTTTTTCTCTCTCCAGGATTACTTTGAAGGAAACCTGAGACTTCATGTGAAGTAAACACTTCAATTTGAGTGTTTGCCAAATTGGCCCTCTCTCTCTTAAAATATAACCACAATGCCATGGTCAAAAATAACACAAATTAGCAATAGCTCAATTCTATTAAATGCATACAAAGTTCTGTCTAGAAAATATCCAGCCATATAATATGGCAAATAGAGACATTTATTGAAGGAGATACAGGAAACATTGTACATAGGACCTCAATCCCCTTCAAAGTAGGCACCTTAGTACCTCACACAGTTCTCCCAATTTCCATCAACTGCCCTTTTGTATTTTCCTGAATATCATTGATGGTCTGAAACCTCTTCCCGTTCAAAGGTGATTTTAGTTTTGGGAAAAGCCAGAAGTTTCTGGGTGCCACATCTGGGCTCTAGGGCAGCTGAGTCACCTGAGTGATTTGATGTTTCACCAAAAAAATCTCTTCACAAGACATGATGAGTGAGTGGGCTCATTGTGATGATGAAGCTGCCAATCAACAGCTGGCTAGAGCTTCAGTCTTCTGAATCATCCAAATAGTATCTGCGGAAGAATGTCCAAGCTTGATGCAAAATTTGATGCAGATTCATTGCTCTCCTCATTCAGTCATTTTGAATGCAAAGGCCACACAGTACATGCTTACTCAATGGTGTCTAATGCCCACTGACTAATACAGTGAAGTCATCATTGCTCAAGCATGTGCATTCCAGTTCACCCTCCTGGGCTGCCAGATTACATGGATGTGACACAAACTGTTCTTGTTATATTGACAATGGCTGGACTTTTTCAGGACAGACCTTGTATAACATGTAGATGTATAATTCAAATTACCTTATTATAAATGTATGTGTATATGTGTGTTTGTGCATGAGCACAGGCATATGTTTATATCTAGTTGGTTTATTTTATTTTATTTTTTTAATTGTTCAAGTACAGTTTTCTGCCCTTTACCCCCATCCCAGCCCCCTCCAGCCCTCCTCACCTCCTTCTTGTTTCCACTCCTGTTGTTATTGTCCATGTGTCCTTTATACTTGTTCTTGTAAACCCTTCCCCCTTTCCCTGAAATTCCATCCCCTCTCTTCTCTAGTCACCGTCAGCCCATTCTCAATTTCAGTGTCTTTGGTTATATTTTGCTTGCTTGTTTGTTTGTTTTCTTGATTAGGTTCCTGGTAAAGGTGAGATCATATGGTATTTGTCTTTCACTGTCTGGCTTATTTCGCTTAGCATAAGGCTTTCCAGTTCCATCCATGCTATAGCAAAGGATAGGAGCTCCTTCTTTCTTTCTGCTGCATAGAATTCCACTGCGTAAATGTACCATAGTTTTCTGATCCATTCATTTACTGATGGGCACCTAGGCTGCTTCCAGCACTTGGCTATTGTAAATTGTGCTGCTATGAACATTGGGGTGCATAGGTTCTTTTGGATTGGTGTTTCAGGGTTCTTAGGATATAATCCTAGCAGTGGAATTGCTGGGTCAAAAGGCAGATCCATTTTTAGTTTTCTGAGAAAATTCCATACTTTTTTCCATAGTGGTTGTACCAGTCTGCATTCCCACCAACAGTGCACTAGGCTTCCCTTTTCTCCACAATCTCTCCAACACTTGTTGTTTGTTACTTCGTTTATGATGGCCATTCTGACTGGTGTGAAGTGGTATCTCATTGTGGTTTTAATTTACATCTCTCTGATAGCTAGCAATACTGAGCATCCTTTCATATGTCTCTGGATGCTCTGTATGAACTCCTTAGAGAAGTATCTGTTCAAGTCCTTTGCCCATTTTTTAATTGGGTTGCTTTAAATCAGATTCCAACACATTCTAAACATTGTATCTGGAGACAATTCTCTTAAATCTTCGTTTTTTATATTTTTTTGACCTGGAAATTCCCCAGTTTACTTATCTTGTGGCATTTTCCCCACTCTGGATTGTGGAGATTGCAGACCTAGGATTCTTTCTCTCTTGGCCCTGTGTGTTCTGTAATCTGGCAGTAAGGTCACGTCTGTGCTGTCCAATAGAGTTGCTGCCAGCTGATGTGGGTACTGAGCACATAAAATGTGGGTTCTGTGACTTAAGGAGATAAATTTTTATTTTAATGTAATTCAGTTAATTTAAATTAATGTAAATTTAAAAAACCACACTGCTCAATTATTAGGAAGCTTTCAAGTATCATTGGAACAGCTTGATATACAGATATACTTTTTTTAACTGCAAATTTTGTAATATCTAAATGCAGACCGTTTTTCCAATGAAGATTAAGCAACCAAATTAAGATATCCTGTAAGTGTAAAATAGTGTTTGCAAACAGGATTTCAAAGACTTAGTATAAAAAAGTGTTCTAAAATGTCTCATCAGATTTTTTAATATTGATACCCTTATGAAATTATATTTTGGTTATATTGAATCAAGTAATATATACTGTCAAAATTAACTCTCACATGTTTCTTTTTACCTTTCTAATGTGTTTATTAGAAAATGTAAAATTCCCACCTGGCTTTTGTTGTATTTCTATTGGGCAGCACTGATGCAGAGACTTAATCTGATTGATATTCCTTTGGAGAACGGAAAAGCCTGTGGGTGTTGCACACACACGTTTTATCTCATCAGACACCCAGGGCTCTGCTGCTGCTCTGTGATGCCGTGACCGTTGAGCACTCAGCACATCCTCATCAGGTTCTCTATCACAGCTTCACCTGGTTTGGGCATCGCTGATGACTATTACCTTGATTTTTGTGCCATGGATATTAGAAGTATGCAAAATCACAATAATCTATCTCTGTAATTTCTTTTGTTGCCCAAATTTCTTCCATAGAAATATTTTCTTAACAACTTTTTGTAACCCAGAAACACAAGTCAAATGAAGTGGAATGCTGCTTTGCCCCCTATATTTATTAGTTTTCAGAATAATAGTTTATTCTGAAAAAAAAAAGGTGAATGTATTTTTCTTTCCATTTTTGTTTTTATTCTGTTTTTAGTTTTAGTATCATGATGATCTAATGGATTGTGGCAATCTGATGTGCTGGAATCAATTGCAATTATTACTTTTTTTGATGTTTACATTATTTCAATGCCACCAGTGAGAATCCTTTCAAGTTGGCTTCTTACTCTTTTTGCCATGACTCTAGTAGTTCAGGAAGCACTCTCACTCTCTGAACAAGAAGTTGCTCCAGGATCGGTTGTACATTTTCTGCCCAGACCCTGAAGCAGCATTTTTTCCAAGGAGCACTGGCTTCTTCTAATTGGAAACAGTATTTAGTGATCGCAGTAAGAATGCTAACAGTCCTATTTCTGGGTGATACAGTATTTCTATGCTTTTTCAGTGGACAGAGCTAAGAAACACTTTTTAAAAGAAAATTTATTTTTAGAGAACAGGCAAGGGAAGGAGAGAGAGAAGGAACATCAGTGTGTGGTTGCCTCTTGGGGGCACCCTACTGGGGGGAGACCTGGCCTGAAACCCAGGCATATGCCCTGACTGGGAATCAAACCAGTGACCCTTTGGTTCACAGGCCAGCACTCAATCCACTGAGCCACACCAGAAACACTTTTTTTTTAAGAGAAAATATATCATAAGTACATATGAATATGTAATCTAAATTTATAATTATAGAGGTTTTGTTTAACTATAAAATTTTTTCATCTGTATCACCCTTTTCCCCATGACCTAAAATTCCTGGTTTCTAAAGACATTAAGATTATTGATTCTAATTATGTATAAATATATAATAGTATAAAAAGAACAATACCAATTTTATTACTGACATTATGGTTACTAGAAAGAGTTTGAGATTTCTTTGTGTTCTTTTGTCCACAGTACATAGCCCATTAGTATTGTGAAGTTAAATTATATATTGAAGTTGTTTAACATAGTACTTTATTTGTAGTTTAGCAACTACTTTGCTACATAGAGTCATTTATTTTCTTTTTATTTTCAATACTTGGGGATTGCTTTTTAAATTTTGATTTAATTTTGTCTTATATAAAAATAAGTTTCAAAATCAAGTCTATAGACCAAGATTTATTCAAGAAATCCAACTTTCTTCCCTGACCCCTCCAGCTGTTTCTTCCATCTACTATAATATTCTTCAACTTTGACATTTGGTTTATCTTTCTAGGTTAGCACAAGGCTTCATTGCTTAGTTTCTTTATAGTTGCCTATTAGCTAAGCTGTTGACTTTAGACTGCGGGTTTCTGAGGCTGTAAGACATACCCTACTTACCTACAATTCCAACTTTATACTCTTCAAACTGGTTTGGGAGTCTACAGAAAGTTGGTTGACTCTACTTATAAACTTATTCCACAACATGTTTGAGGATCATAATAGGTGTTTTCTTCCTTTCATTCTGCCATGTTGTAAGCATTCAAATAAACAGAATTCGAGAAAACATGAAGAATGAAGCCTTATGGTCATCTACAACCTGTCCTGTTTCAAGCTCTTTCAAGTTCTAATATATACTAACAACAAGAAGCAGTTCTAGCAATATCTAAAGAGAATGACATGTGGTCATCAGAGAAATGAATTGATTTTCTCAAGGACTCACTCCTCGGCACAGAGGCCACGTAGAGTTCCTGGGTCTTACAGGTCTCTGCTCCTTTCAATAATGGGAGTATCTCTAGGGAAAAAATCCTGTTATTGTCACAAGTTTACAGAATAAAGGCAGTAGCATGGGATAAGTCAACACTTCATGGCTGCACAGGAACTGACAATGAGAAGAGGAACCTAGTTGTGGGAAGAAGAGGAGAAGCAGCTTTTTGGGGACTCTTGACTATGTCAGGCACTGTACCAAGTGCTTTGCATATATGATATCATTTAATTTTATATGACTCACAGCCACCTTGAGGCCAACTAAATTGCCCCTTTGTTGTAGATGAAAAACAAACTGATGTTTAGAAACCTTCTGTTTTAAAAAAATCACTTAATGGAAAAAGCTTTAAATTTGTTATTTATTGACAGACACAATGAGCATTACATTTATATTAAAAAAACAATAAATATACCCCAGTTAATCAGTATATTATCAATGCCAAGGAGCAATGTGCTCTTATTAGCTAAATCCCTCATATTACTTTAAGTAATAATTCCTCATAACTTTAATCCTTCATAACTTTAAGTCAATAATTTTACATTCTAAAATTTGTATTGACAAAATTGTGCTTGGAAAGAATGCAGACATTTGACTCCAGAAATAATTTTCAAACTAGTGTACATCATAAATAAATTATTTTAATGATGAGAATTTTAAAGGTTAGTATTTCATCTCATTAATAACATAAATATATTATATGACCATCTCAAACCACCTTGTAACTAAATATTGCCTTTGAAATTTTGAGTTTACATTTTTGCTTATCATTTAATCAAATGCATGTAAAACAGTATTAATTTAATTGTTGTAACACTGTAACCTAATGCTGAAATGGCAGAGCTACAATTAACATATAAATGCTTACATGAGGTGAAATAAAAGTAGCATGACAATGCTGGGTGAACTAAGTAACTAAGGTGTTGCAGAAGTCTGAATACAGAAAAGCAGCAGGAGAATTAAAGCACCACACAGCAACTATAATGGTCATGCTGCAGTCAAAGACGGCGCAACATCATACTTACATCTCAAACGGCACTTTCTTAAGAGTAAAACTTTGCTGTATTATACAGTGCTAATTTGAATTTTATTGCTTTTAAATCTTATATTTACATATAAATCTATACATTTTTATTTTATCAGATTTATAAGCATATAGTATTTATACCTAACTTAGAGTTTGTATATATTTATATAATTCTATAAGTTGTTTAAATCAACACTGTGAATCTATGAGATCTCTTATTTTTCTTTAAATGCAAATGAGTATGACTTAGACAAAGTGTAAAGACAGTGTCCAATGACTTGAACAAGCAGAAAATACAAACGCATGTGATGATTAATCAATCTCCATTCTCTCCACCAAAAACTCCACAGCACAGACAGCAGAAAACCTGCCTATGTCCTTGAGAGTAATATTTCAAAATTATAGAAGACTGAACTGAAATATAAGATGCTGAAGTTAGATTTAAATATTGTAATAACTGCTCAAAGGGGGCTTTTTAAGTTATTAATAAATATGTAAATGTGAATTTGGTTCTAGATGTCACAAGCATTAGAACAAGTCCAGATATGAAGATGTTGAAATATGTCAATTGTCTGGATTCTGATTAAATGGAATTAATTGATCTATTTGCATATCCAGTTAGTCTGATCTTACGAGAAGTGTTTACATCAAGTCAGAAATTGTGCAGTTAGTAGCGAACACCCCCACTTTAGGGTATCCACACACAGGAAAACAATACAGCTATTGTTCTCAATAGCATATGGGCTGGGTGACACTTGCACTCGAAATATTCTAACACCAGGAGTTTTAATACACAGTCCCAACACAGATGCAGTGGCATGATAGAAGAGATCTATTTTCATCAATGGGAAAAACCTCCCTATCATTGTCTCCATTTGGAAATTAAATGATCTCTGTCACATTAAGGCCTGTAGATGCCTTACAGAAAGAAAATCTGCTTAATTTTGTTAAACCCAGGCTTCCTCATACTTTCAGACCATTGACCTTCATCATTATTATTTTTATTATGATTTTAAACACCCACACCTGTAGGAAATGTAGGTCTAATGTATAGTGTGATGTCTTAAGAGAAGTACCAATAAAACACTACAGGATACATTTCAGTGTGTAAGATGACTTACTTAGCATATATATCTTGTTTAGTTAATTTCTCTTTGTTGAAGTACATTATCCAGATAATATATTTTTGTAGGAATTGGAATGTGATCTCACCACAGGAAAAAATCTTCTTAAATTAGTTTCCTATTCTTTATGTACATATATAACTATATACATATTTCAGTGTTACACACATATATGATATACACATATAGAATGATACATCTTGATGTATATTAATGCATATGAAATACTATTGAATAAATTTAGAATCTTCTGAAAGATTTTAAGTAAATTTATTAACATCTCGACAGTTATACTTCTATTTGAAAATGCTACTTTTTGCTGTTTTAAGAAAAAATGTATGTGTTAGGTATGTAAAACTACAGACAGCATGAGAATAGAATATTCCAACTAGGAATTTTTTAGAAGCTTTAGTGCTTCTTGTAAAAACATTTCATTTGAATAACTGAAAATGCCCAGTGTTAGGAGGGAGTAAAGAAATCAGAACTTTCATGCAGTACTGGCAGGACTATAAACTAGTACACACTTTCTATGACAGCAATTTGGAAATATCATCAAATTTTGAAATGCATGTAAACCTTTGGTCCCCATATTCCCCACTTCTAGGTCTGTGTCCTGCAAACAAACTTGCACAGGGCAATAGAGATCCATGGACAGAATGAGGAGCATCTGTCTTTTCCTTCTGCTCTGGCTACACAGCCTTTGAACTGCCTTCTTCCATTTGGGGAAATACCCAGGGTTGATGTCTTGTCATTTTCTTTAGGTAAGACCAGAGTATATCCCTTTCTTGTGTCCTTGTTAAGCCTTCTACCCTACCAACCCCACTGAGGCATATATGCCTGTGTGCACAGGCATATATGCCTCAGCAGGGATTTTGAATTAATAAATATTATTAACCATTTACTTCTGTGCATGGACTTTTAAGATCCTTTCCTAATATTAGAGTAGATAATGAAGAGAATATAGCTTTCCTGTGCTTGACCTACATAGGACCAACTTATCTGCCAAAGGTGACGATTAGTTATATACAAAGGGCATGTAAGGGCCAGAGATCCCCAAACCATGGCCAGTGGGCCAGATCCATCCCTCTCTTGTTTTTTTCCCACTGGGACACAGCTATGCACATCTGTTTACATATTTCTTGTGGCTGCTTCTGCCCCACAAATAAAAATCTGAGTAGTTGTAACAGACATTAAAGCCTGCAAGCCTAAACTTACTACTGTCCCACCTTTTGTGAAAAATGTTTGATAACCCTTATTTTTAAAAATATTTTATTTATTTATTTTTAGAGAGAGGAGAAGGGAGGGAGAAAGAGAGGGAGAGAAACATCTATCAGTTGCCTCTCAAATGTGTCCTGCCTGGGGACCAAAGTTGCAGCCCAAGAATGTGCCCTGATTGGGAATTGAACTGGTGACCTTTCAGTTTGCCGGACAACGCCCAACCAATTGAGCCACACCAATCGGGGTGCTAATCCCTATTAAAGGAAACTGCAAACAAGACCCTAGAACTGTTGGACAAATAGGAAGAAAGTCAAGTTTCCAATTCCTTTAGACAATTTTAAGTTGCTCAGCATTCTAGATATATAACTGCTAGGGATATTTACTCTCCTGTCCTCTTCCTTTTTCTAATTGTATATGTAGCCATTCAGTGATTTACGTGTGTTCCAAGATCTATAGTGTCCATTATAATTGGAAGCCAAATATAATAAGCAATCTCTTGAAACAAAAATTCAATTGTCAATGGCTCAATACAATAAGATTTCAACTTTTATAAAGAACTCCTTTAAAGTAAATTTATAAATCTTACAGTTTACCAAAGAGTGGGCCTTATGCTTATGGGTACTAGAGGTCAGAGATGTGATATTACTATTATTAGCAAAACACCCCCAATTCCAACATGAAACATCTAAACAATAGGTGTCACCCACTGTGTTACATGCTAATTTGTTAAACTGAGGTATAATTCAAGGATATATCTTAGATGAAGGTGACAAATTAAATTACATCAGAGAAGAGGGTACAAATACACCTCTGAATGGATGTAAAATTGATTTTGGAACTTTATTTTCCTGAAAAGGAAAAAAAACACACCCTGCTTCTAATTCAAAATACAACTGTGAGGGTTTTTCTCTGATTCATACATAGCTCCTAAAACAGAGTCGCGCATATACAAATCTTCATGTTTTAAGTAAAGAACAAAGTGATCCTCTATAATCATGGAGATTTTGAGAATTTAGTGATGAGCTTTAGTTGGTAGGAAATCACTGAAGGGCCTGGCCAGCTATTTAATCTGTGGGATTCAGGGCAAAATGGAACTGTGGGGCCCCTTGTTAAGAGACTATTAGGAGGTCAAGATGATGACAGCGGAGCATTAAACTTAGTTTATGTCAGAGGCCAATGAAGTATTAGTGTCTCTCTCCCCTGCTCCCCGCTCCCAAACACAGCACAAAAATGGAGCCAATCGGCAGAGAAAACCTCAGAGAATAGCTGTGCAAAGCTGCTCAATGTCATGCCTACACCATGACGTATGCTATATAGCCCGACAAAGGAAGTTTTAAAGCAAGCTCCGCCCTCCTCTTTTAGGCAAAAAAATTTCTTTGGGTATGTTCTGCCAGGACCTTTAAGAGCAAAAACATTTCAGTAGTACCGATAGCCTGTGTCTTCTCCTCTGGCGTCCACCTTTAGCTGAAAAAAATGCTTTAAAAAATATTTTTTCCACATGAACAGAACCTTTAGATATGAAATGATGCCTCATAGACAAGTGCTTTCAAGATGACAGCCACAAGAGCACAACAGCCTTGGGCAGCACCGGGGTTCCCCAAGCCACACCAGGCAACACCTCTGCAGCCAACCACAGACTGCTGGGGGAGAGACATTTTGGCAAAAAACAAAGGCAGTGGGCCCTCAGACATCTTATTTTGCTTTGAAAAAAAGACCTTCCAGCTTGAAAATGGCCTCATTGTTCTGCTTCTAATGACAGGGCCATGAGCTTCAGCTGCCTGAACAGTGACATCACAGCTGGGTCATGGTCCCCAATTCATCCCCGGGGCAGAGGCAGGGGCGAGGGGACTACATGCGGGAAACAGCCTGTGCAGAGAAGAAATCATCCCTCAACAGAAAAAGATCCATGGCAGTGAGTACCAAAATGCCTCATTTCATAGGAATCGCTGCCTTAATTTGGAAGTATGTGTGAGCATTGTGTGCCCCTAGTGCCCCTCCCACCACTCAGCAATCACCTCTGGGTCATCAGGCCAGGGCCAGTCCAAGGTCATTGAGGGGAAATGCATCTTTAACTGAAGAGCCTAAGGTGGCCATGTTTTCCCTGGGTGGCTAGAGAAGCTGTCCTTTCCTTCTCCAGGGCAATAATGGAGAGGCCAAGGGGTTGACTTCTCACAGAGGGACAATGCGATGGTAAGGAATCACCAGGGAAAGGAGGGTAAGAAGCTTGAGTGTGATAGCTTGTCTCAGCTTATCTCTAAGATAGTCACCCTAAGGTTCTCAACACCACTCTCTTCATTTGCAAACAGTATTCAAAGCCTATTTTTCCATGACCAGCTACCTAATCCACAGCCCTGTGCAACATAAAAACAGCAGGCCTCTGTACAAATATGATTAAAAACATGGCAGTGACCAGACAGCATTACACAACCCGGCACAGGGCCCTTCTGAGCTCAGGGAAGTGAGATGATCCATGTGGCCTAACCATACAGTCCACCTGTGTTACCTTCCCCTGTTGTGAGGAGGAGGGATCAAAAGATGTTTCTGGCTCTGGATGGAGCCTTGCAGTGAGTGCTTGCTCAGTGCAGATAGACGGCAAAGAAGGAAGGAACAGTATTTCTGCAGAAATCACTTAAGTCAGGAAGCAAAGTCCACGTGAGAAAAGAATGGGTTCTTAAGAAGTAGTTATTTACATGCAATTGGATTACAGTATGAAAGAAAAATAAAGTGAAAATATGGGTTTATTGTTCCCACCCCTCAATTCCGAGGCAAAGGAGAAGGTTTGATCGTGTCAGTGTCCAAAGTTAGTATTTTTGCTCTAAGCGCATACATGAAAATCCATGAATGACGATGAATATCTTAAAACAGGAGACTTTTCTCCATATATATTGTGATTCAGAAAGTGAAACAAGAGAGTGTCATATAGAACATAGTTACTTCCTATTACATTAAAAGTTTTTGTTTATATCCCAAGGTTCCCTATATAAACCTTATCAGAATCTATGACTTCCCCTGAAAAAGTTTATACAGTATTTTCAGCCTGTAACTTCATAAACATCCATATACTTCCTCCTTGTTGTATAAAAAAGTATTTCTCTCATCTATCCTGAAACTACCCTGTTGTCACTTCAAAGGCTATAGCTCAGATATCCTGGAATTTGACTATCAGATCCATGACAATGTTAGTAATGCCTTTCATGAAATTGACAAACTTTGATCATATCTTCGCTTGAGCCTTCATCCTCTTTCAGACTGAAGAGACTTAGTTTTTTACTGAGTTCTTACACTGAAGACCTTCCATTCACTTCATTGTGTACTTTCACTCCATCCCTTCATTACCGTAATGATGTATCTATCGTATACTGATGTATCTATCGTATGCAGATGTATCTATCTGCATAACCAAGAGTAGAAATCACGCATGCACACAGGATTCAGTGTACAGATTGTGCACGTGTTTTTGAAGAGTAGAAAATGTGTTGTTTATATTTCTAAACACCAAATTTCATCATTCTAAGAATTGCTAACATTTTCTCCTGAAGTAGAGGCACATTAGGCTTACTTCCTGAGAGCGTGTGGTACCAGCCATGACTCATAGCACTTTAAGACTACAATCTGGATGACTTTTTCTAAGAACCTTCCTTCCACCTGCCCACACCAAAGTTATAGGCCATTTTTTCCACTCATTCTTGCAAGAAAAATTAGCTTCTACAGCTTGTGATAGCTCATGATAGGTTTATCTCTCAGATTAAAATATTAATACATTTACAGTCATAGTTAGAAGAAGCACCATTTCATTTTAAAAGCTGAGCATCAACTTTAATGGAAAGAACATAATTCTAGGGTTTGAGAGTTAATGTGAATAGTGGAAATAAATATTAATATAAAATATGTGTTTTATCTGGTCTCAGGATCTTTTTCAAAGATGTTCCTAATAATAACTCACATTCTTACCTGTTTACAAAAGAATTTTGGCATCTTGGATATTTTCTAGGGGCCCCAAGACCTATCTCATTTACAAGCACAAAGGAATCTTCTCCCTTTAACTGATGTTATAATTTGACAAAATGTTACAGATCTGGAAAGCCAAATTCTATGTTGACAGTTGATCAAATAGAAGGAAAAAAGTCTTTTCCCTCCATATTGTAAAAGTTAGGATTCCAACTCACAGTTACTTGTGCCCCAATGTTTTGTAGAGACTTTGTTTAATAAACTCCCTTTGTTTTTTCACTTGTAGCCTAGGCTTTTCATATAATTCAGAGAACAAGTCCTCAGAATTATCTCTGCTCCCTTAATGAAAAGTGCCTCAGTGACTGGCACATGCACCTTTCTTGCTGAGGAGGGCCTTTTCCCCATCACCTCTGTGGTTGCACCAGTGGTGAGACATGTTCAGATACACTCAAACACCAGCAGTTTCCACTCCCTTGCCTGAGCTCCAATCCCTGTTCCCAATGCTGACAGCCCAGGAGTGGACCAGTGGGGTTATGGGAGAGCAGTATCTAAAAATAGTTTTTAAATGGGCAAGGGAAGAGTAGGAGCTGATTGGTAGTGTGTTAGAGATGCTATGGGATTTGTTTCCACTGGTAGCATGCCAGGGCTGTTTAAATTCCAGGTCATCATGGAATTGAGGGCAGGTCCACCTCACAGCCCGAGAATGCTAATTTTCCGTATGATGACATTCAGGCACTGACTTTACACAGACTTTTGGTGATAGAACTGGAACTAGAAAGAAAGTCTCTTACACCAGATAATTCATAAAATATATTTGAAATATCAGTGCATTGACAGCCTCTTATGAAACTCTTCTCTTTATAGATTAATGAGAAAGGGGCTCATTTTTTTTATTTCCTCCATCCTTTACTTCTGCATGAATTGTGGTTGGCACTAAGTCTATAACAAAATATCCTCTCTGACTTATAACAAATCATTTTAAAATGTAAGGTCTGTCATAAAAAGTTTAATTAAAAATGGAAATATTTACTAAGCCTCTACTGTGCACACAGAAAGATGTATGTGCTGTGGAGAATACAACAGTGAAAGCTTTTATTTGAAGGTCAAAGCAGACTACATAGAGATGAAAGGAAATTATCTCCTTTCCTTTGATTGCATACTTAGATAAAGCTCCCCCCAATTTTTGATTAGCTATGTAAGATATTCCACTAATTAGGATTTGTATTTCTCCTCAATTAACCTAACTTGTACTTTTTCAACAGCTTCACATGGCTGGAAATTAAATTCATCAATTTGTAGTTATAATAGTTTTTTCACAGTCTTTCTTTTAGGAACGTGTTTGTATGATTGACCCATTATTCCTCTGGATACCAGATATTTAGGTTTCAAAGTACAGTTGTTGACTGGAGATCACAGCCTCATCTTTGAGATCTTTCTAAAAGATCTTTAGTGTGTCCATGTGCAGGTAGTGTTGTGTTAATATCTAGTTTGTCCTGGGCATTTTGAGTGACATCTGCTAAAGAGAACACCATGGTTCTAAGAAAGTTATTTCCATTTCATCAATTATTTTCCAGGTGGAGTAAAGAAGCCCTGACAAAAACTTCCAGGCTCTGACATAGGTCCTTAGTCACCTGGCCAACTGGCTGTTCTTTCTCTGAAAATGTTGACCACCTCTTGCTTGAGGACTTGACTTGGGCACAGTTACTCAAGTTCAGAGACTTGAATTGATTATGAATTACCAACTTTTCAGCACTTCCTGAAGTTCTCTCCACTTACCCATTCACAAAATCAAACACTAATTCCTGTCCTTCTTGCCTTGTCATCAAGTTTCCAAGACAACAAGATGAAATAATAAAACTGCAACTCTTTTATGAACTGTGAAACCTACTTTATTCATCATTCTTAATGTTCGAGAACTGACTATCTCCATGAAGTTCTATAATTGGTATGGTTCGTCTGTAGCACACATTGGTACTAGTAATGACAGATTTGGGGCCTTTCCTGCTTTACTCTTGGCAAACTTTCCAAACCAATTATATTTATAAATCTATTTGTACCCCTTTTGTTTCCTAAGTTGTCTTTAAAACTAGCATGTTAGTTGCTGCTCTTAAGTTGCAAGTGACAGAGAACTTCTGCATCCCTAGCTATCTTTAATAAAAAGATTTGCACTGGAAAAGGTACTGGGTATCTCACAGAGTCCAAACCAAAACTGAACAGCCAAACGCCAGCCAATTGATGTTGAGCCAAGCTTCAGAAACAAGCAAACCTGGGACTTTAATGTCATCTGGACTTTTTCCCCACCCTCATTTTTTTCACCCCAGTGTTTTAGATTTATTCTTTGCATGGAAGGAAACATGGTTGTTGACCAATTGTGAGTGTTTCTAGATTACCCTTGAGTTCCCATTGTAGTATTACTGTTACTAAGACTGTGAGGTGCTCGTGTTGTTATTCTAGTCTCACTATTACTTATAGCATTCTATTATTGTTACTATTATTATTATTATTACCTGAGTACTACCATTATAAATCCAACCATTTGTGAGACACTGATCTGTTTCCCAAGTCAAAAAACTTGTTGGGAAAGACTTTCTGTGTTAGTTCTGAGTCAAGTCGTCAACTCTGGACCAGTCAGCTATGGCTCAGCATCAGGTAAGTGAAGAATATGGAAGCTGCCAGTGAAACAAATAGAGTGAAGTCAAGGTACTGCCATGGAGAAATGTGGATCAATGGATTGAGGTAGATGATAGGTAGATGGAAATTAATAGATAGATAAAAGATAAACAGAGATATAAATAGATGAAAGATAGAATTAGATAGGTGGATGATAGCTAAATTGATGGTAGATAGATGATACATAGATGATAGATAGATAGATAGATAGATAGATAGATAGATAGATAACATAATCTTCACCTTAAATAGAAGGAGAAAAACAAAATAAACTAATTACCTAAGGAAATGTCTATGTTAAAATGAGTATAGAAAAGATAAGCTATAACCAACAGCAAGTTTAACAGAAAGCACTGCTTTAATGCCATATCTATCTATTCATTGGCAGAAGTGGGATAGGAATCTGGCTGTCAGCTTTCTGTTTGGCTTTGCAAAGGGTGAATAGAAGAGGAAATGATTCCATCTCTTGATTGGTCATTCTGAAGAAACTCAGCTATTCCAATACCAAGAAGAGGGACAATCTCTCCCCTGGCTCAGAGTCAGGGTACAGTGTATTAAATGATAGTAGCAGTGTACTAAGTTTGAGCGTAATAGTGCAGACTGATGGTTTGAAGGCAAAAAGCAATTCCATGAAAGTCGATCAACCAGTGAACCAAAGTTCTGGGGTCCAGGTTTGGACCCTTTCAGTCTGGCTTTTACACAGACACACATTTGAAACACCTAAAGCAGAAATGCCTTCAGAGATGGCAGTTATTGAAACATGCAGAGATCCTGAACATAGACAACAGGCTGTGGAGTACAGAGAGAGCATGCTTTGCTCAAAGATATACCGTTGTTGTATTTTTGTTTTACATAATGTGCTGTGTGAATAGAAGTCAGTTTCAGGCTATAATTTGCAGGATACATTTGGGTCAAAAGACTTTAGTGATGATCTCTGAGTGGGCAAAAGATTAATATTCAATATCTCAGGAAATTCTCCATATATACATCTTCTCTCAAAAAATTTAACAAGTGAGCAATCATGATTTGCCAAATTATAGTCAAGCAATTTTCTGAAGAGTGTTCTAAAAATACTTATTGTTCTCAGGGCTTCTCATGAATCAAGACTACAAGTGTAGCAGCATTTGTGCACAAGTACCATCTATATAATTTGACCCTTAAACACCTAAGATAGGATAATGCTAGTACCTTTTGGTATGGTGATAAATTTCTGACACCATTAGATCTAAGTCCAGAGCTGCACAGTCCAGGATGGTAGCCGCCTGCCTCATGGGACGGTTGAGCAGGCGGACTCAGATGAGCTGTCAGTATGAAATGCACACTGGATTTCAAGGAAGACTTTGTACAAAAAAGGAATGTAAGCCATCTCATGAGCAACTGTTTATATTGACTACACATTAAATGACATTTTTATACATTGGATTAAATATAATACTATTAACAAAAATTTACATTTTTATTTTGTTTTATTTTATTTTATTTTAATTTGGTTACTAGAAAATTTAAAATTGCCTGTGTGACTCATGTATTTCCACTGGATCCTGCTGGACTAGATTAAAAGACAAGATAGATATGCTAGCTGGAAAAATATTTTTGATCTTCTCACCCATGGTAAGTTATTTCTCTGAGATCAGACCTCAGAATGCACTTTCTTCTTTCTCTCTTATACCTTCTACAGTTTTAGTCTCTAAGCCCTAACATCTCACCTTTCAAAATGCTGCCCCTGTGTTGATTCTGACCCTTACAGTAGGCCATAGCTCCTTGGTATGTGTCTGGATACATTTAGTTTCTTCCCTGACTCATTCTTTCTTCACAGATGATCAAGTCAGTGCTTTTTCTTAAATAATATGTCTATCATGTTTCTCCAGATTACAAATTTCAGAAAAAGAATGAACAGCAGTGAGATTGGCAAATAAACACATAGAAAATAGCCTCCATAAAATTTTGAAGAATGATTTCTTACAGTTTTCAAATGCTAATGGAAAATTTCCAAATTCCTTGGTTTAGTCATCAAAACCTTTCACAATTGGGTTTCTGTCCAGGCATCCAATTTCCAGCTAAAGCCCTGCAGTCTGTGGTCTTGCTCATTCATACTCAGAGCTACTCAACCTACTTTTCCTGTTTCTCTCTCCCTCAGTCTACTTGGATTGTGACTAATCCTCAAGGACCATCCATATCCAACTTCTTTTCTTTCATCTGGTTTCCATCATAGCTTTGGCAGGAAGCCCCACCTGAGTTTCTTGGTATCTTCTCCACTAAATCTATTAGCATTATTCACCAATTATTTTGCATTATTATTTATTTCATCTGTGTCCTATTTTCCCAATTAGCTTGAAAGGTACTTATAACACAGATCTCCATCCTCCCTTCCTGTCCATCTTTACTGTAAGCAGGACAATGTTGGGCTCTGTGGGGGTCTCAACTCCATCAATAAACTGGGTCTGCACAATGCAGAGATGATGGCAGCCTTGGAACACCAAATCTGTGAGTTCCTCACTTTCTGTGTGCAACAGGTTGAATCACATTGGAACAACCCGCTTCCATACAAGCATTCAGCTTCACTCCTTCATGAGAACACAACGTTTGGGTACAGATGTCTGATGTCAGAACACCTCAGTGAAAATATGAAGTCCCCATTTAACTTCTACCCCACAGAGTTTCTCTAACTCTATACAAACACTTCCAATGCAGATGTCTGCTGCCACCAATAACCTAAGACATTTCTCCAAGATGCCTCCGATGAATGAATATTACCTTTTAGATGTCAGTCTCAGGTCTTAATCTAGTCATTGGTGATTCAGTGAATGATTCTGTGGAAGTTCAACAAGTAATTTTCCTGAGAGTAGAAAAAAATAACTGTCACTTCATACAACAAAAATGCTACATTATCAGATTTAAGAGACATTTCCAAAGGAAATGATGGATGAAATATTTTCTGAAGCACCATTATATTTCAACTCCCAAATTTTGACATTTAACTCTGTTTCTCTCTCTTTCTTTCATTATTCCTCTCTCTTTTTCCCCTACATGATAATTTTGAAATGGAATAAAGCATTTTTTTACATTTGTAGTAATTTATACATATAGATTGGTATAATTTTCAAAATTCACTCAGAAGGCTATAAAATTATCCTAAAGAATATAAATAATTTTGAAACTTACCTTTTTAAATCAGCTTTATTACTTCAATGTTATAATCTTAAGTTATTCAATGATAAAATTTTATTCTCAGTTAAAACTAAGTTTGATTAAAAAACACAGTTCAGTTAGTTCAGTCTATAAAATACTGAAAATAGAAGATATCAATAGTTAGAGAAAATTGGTGATATTTTAGTGAATCTTGTGAATACGTTTACCACATAACATTTACCAAGCTATATTTATGTACATTATCACATGAGATCTTCTGTTTATTGAGGATAGAGTCTAGTGTTTCAAATGATTTTTGTTTAGTTTCTAGCTATCACAGATTCCTTTATAGACACCAAGTATTCAATTATCATTTGAAGAAAAAAATAAGAATGAATGGGAAGACTGTAGTTGGTCTATCTTTCATTAAAAAACAGCTATTTTAGAGTTGTACAGAAAGAGAATGGGGGAAAAGTGTCCCCAAATCCCTAGAAAAATGGCCTCTTCAGAACACACTTTAAGATAAGCTTAGCAGGTTAGGCCAAATCACAGGGAAGTAAGTGACAAAGAACAACCAGGACAAGGAGTAGACATTTCAAAGGGTGGTCAGAACATAAGCAGGAACACAGAGTGTAGGAGAGGAAGAAATATTCCTCTACCCTTCTAGGCTCTTCTGGGTGGTGTAATAATTAAGTAGACATGAGACAGAGTAATAAGAGAAAATGATCAAATTTAATTACAGATTTATGCCTGGAAATCCTGGCATAGTCAGAAACCCCACAAACATGAGAGGTTCAGGGACAGAAAGGGCAAATGAGGTGTACATGACATTCTGAGCGAGGGATAAAGTGCATTGGTAGGGGCTTAGAAAGAAGGAAGGTCATTGCAGGATGATAAGAGGAATGATTAAAAGTTTGTTTTGCCCTGTAGATAGGCCACAAAAAGTAATTTCTGGTGATAACTCCTATTATGTGCAAGGCCCCAGTATAAATTCTCCAAGGGAGATAAAAGTTTTTTGTGAGCCTGCATGGTCTCAGTTGCCTTCAGCCCGAAATAATCCACATGCCAAAATGGTACATCTTGGGGACTCCCGTTCTGAACCCCTTCAGGAGAATAGGGGCAACACAAATTGATGCAAAGTCAACTGCACTAATTTTCAGGTGCTTTTCAGGCATTTGCCAGCAGGGAAGATGCCTATGCAGTTCCGCAAAGTGACAACCTGATGAGTCAAGGAAACCCAATGGTATAGGCTGGCACAGGATGAAGAACACACACTTTTAAAGTCCAGCTTTCTGGCAACAGTAGGACACCTTAAGTTATAGAAGAACACCCTTCAATACATTACAAATGGCCTCTTACTTTATCTGCACAGGGTGACATTCTGAAACAGTTGCACAAAATGGGTGGGGGTCACATGTTTAAAATAGGGAAAGCAGAGATGTTTACACTGAGGCCTCCCAGGCCCCACAGTGCCCAGCCATGAGTGTGCAGTGCTCCTTGCTTATCTCAGAAGGAACCATGAGTGCAGGAAAGCTGGAGAAGGCGCTCCCTGTAGGGCTGACATTGCATGGTCCTGCCTCTGTGCAGCTCAGTGGTGGGCCCACCACATTGTTCACAGGTTTCTGTTAATAGCCCCAACCTGTATGAATCAGTTTCCAAATTCCGGTGATTTATAGCAGAGTCGGTGATCCATACTGAGGTTAGCATGATGATGGTAAAGGGATTATTGGGTGTCAATGGAGCATATCATGTCTCTGGAGCTAAATGCCATCATTTTTCATCCTTTGTTTTCTGCTGTCCTCCTGCCATCTCAGCCTGCTCTTTCTGGGTTTCATTTTGTTGTCACTTCTCTGCAGCCAATGCATGACTGTCAACTCACTCCAGACTCTCTTCCCCATGACGGTCCATGACCGACCTGCTGTCCCTCAGCCACATTTCTGATGTGTCCATGTTTCCTTCCAATAGTTAAGCAGTAAATGCAACCAACTCTCAGTCTGTTCTTCTGTTTTTACCACCTCATAGCATCTAGCAGGATGCTCCATACCCATTTAGCAGAAAAACAGTAGAATCAGTGAAAGGAAAGGAGCCATCATTAATGCCACCCCTGTCACTTTCTCCACAAGGGAAGCCAGACTTGGAAAATCTGTGACCTGCTAAGGGTCATTCAGAAAGTTAACAGCAAAAGACTTATGACTGGAACCTAATTTTCCTGATTCCCAGGCAATGGTTATTTTTATTCTATACAGTCCATCTGGAGGTATAGATATCCACTTTATAAAATGAAAGCTGGAAGCCATGCAGCACATTTGTCTTCTACATCATTAACTATGTGGTGAGATGTTTATCTTCATAGAGGGAGGAATAAAATGAAGAAAGTTGCACTCATTTCTATTCTAATTGACCAACAATTAGAATAGTGTGAATGTATTTTGTTTCTTTTTAGGGTTGCTGGGCTAAAGATCATTCAGACATTCAACTCTGAAAAATGCTGGTGAAGCGGAAAGGTTCACGCAGAGCAGTGACTACAGGGAAGCACTTGGCTGCAGTCAGACTTGTCTGGAGACAAGCTGCCCATGGGGAGGGAGCTGTGAAACCAAAACCAGCGGAGTATGAAGCACAAACTGGAGGGTTAGCAGAGTGGCAGCATGGCTAACACAATTGTGCACACTGCTGTCTGTTGTCCTCTTGGATGGTGAGAAGCAGTTTTACAACCAGAGGTCAAGGAGTGCCGGCACACCTGTAGTTGGTTTCCAAACTTATTCTAATGTTGGGGTCTAGGACACCAGGGGAGCGTCTTCTCCATGGGATGGCTGAAGTGTAAGAGTTTGGCTCCTTTGCGCTGCTCCCAATGGACCTCCTTGGGTCCATGGGTCAGCACTAGACTAAAGCAAACTTGTTGAGTCAATCTAAATCTTAAAAAAACTATAAAGAGCTGAACGCTTCAAAAATTCTAATCACTGCAAATATTTACATTCTGGTTGATTGACCATTTGCAAATTGTGACAGCATGAAGAAAGAAAGAAGACATGATTTCTGGAGACATTTACAATGTTGACATCTTCAAACTCTAAACAGGACTGACTATGAACTCCTTTAAAAAAATAATCAAGTCCCTACCATACTTTAGAACATACAATTCCATCTGGAGAGTTGAAGACAGCCTCACCATTTATCATTGCAGGTGATGATTTAGCAAAGTTTCGGTGTCAATGCCAAGAAATTCTAGATGCACTAACAGTGGCTCAAATGCCTCCAGACAAGTCACTTTCCATTTTCTGTTCAAGTTATTTTTATAAGTAACATTGAAATTTCTTTTAATTGCCTCTGAATTCACTTTTTTGCTATATGTCAAACCCAGCTAAGCCCTATTTTTATTTCAATATTTGAAAATATATATAATTGCATTGTCACATGTACTCACTTTTTCTTAGAGAGAAAAATGAAAGCCAAAAGTAATGATATAGAAGCTAACATTTATTCAAAGTCTGTCACAGAACACCTTAATTAGAACCCTTGCTAGTATAGTATCTAGCATATTGTGTTTCTGAGTTTATGGAAACTATAAAAACCATTTATAGCAGGATAAAAATCAACTTCTGAGTCATCTTAGATAAACCTGACAGATTGGAAAGCTCCTTTGAAAATAATAATAGGAACTTTTGAAAGACAGTGAATTGAAATATTTAATTTGGTGTCTTGCTGGAGCCCACATTGCAGCATAATTATGTTTCATCATATGCTTAGAGTTGCTAATATTATGATTTATTAATTTGTGACATTTCCAAGTTTATTTTATTTCTCCTTTTCCCCTTCAACAGATAGTTGTCAACGAGAATTACTGAAGCCTGTTGCCTTGTAGCAGAAACATTGCTGCTTCTTTTTGGCACCTCATCAATGCAATCCACAAATTCCTGCCATAAAATTCACGCGTTTGTGTCAAGTTTGATGTAAATCGAGATCATGACACTGAATTCCCACATGTTTTGATTAAGGAAAGAAGTTTAAAAAATTCTCTGAAAAAAAAAGGACAAGTTCTGTTTTTGTTTGACAAGTCTTGGGAAATACATGCTGCTTTCTCTCTGATAGATAGGGTTTAAAAGAGGAAGGCACTGGCATTATTATTTTGGAGTTTCTTTTATTTCTGATAACAATGTATGCCATTGCTTGTTTTAGACAAACAGAAGGTTTAACTTTTGATGCAAAATTTTTTGTATTTGTTAAATAACCTTGTAGGGGGCCAACTGGGAGAGATGACAGAGGGAAAGAAAAAGATTGCTCATTGATGTTGCAAAACTCAGAGTGAGACCAGTTAGATGTAACCTGTGATTTATTGTTTTAAATATGTGGTTTCATGCATATAAAATATGCCTCATAAATAACACACTCTCTGTATCATAATTATAGTGACTGCCATTAGTCTGAGGTCAAATTTATTCAATGATTTATCACTAACTCATGGCCAAGTATCTAATTCTTCCATCCCCTTCTGGTTCAAGGTTCTCCATGTACAAATGAGCAAATATACATCAGCTCTGGAAGTTCCAGAAGGATCATAAGCAAATCATTGTTTGATGCTCTTTCTGCAAAGACTCCCAATGCTTTTCCTCTGACCCTCCTCGTTCCATAAATCCTGTAGTAAATCACAGGTGGGCTGAAAGGTATTCAAGACATCCAAGGAGGCCAGAGGGGCTGATTTGCTCCTGACCTTGAATCTCGGTGGTTTCACTTGGTATCTTTGACACGCCTGCCTCCACAGCTTCCAAGTCCCACCACCCTGGCTTCTGGTTCTCACTTTCTGCTCTTCCCATTGCTGCCCATGGGACAGGGTCCCTCTGTCTGTTCTCCCCTGAAAAAGCACCAGTAAAGGGGCAGATCTGCAGGTGAAGTGTGAGTGATCCTTCTCCTCCCAGCACTGGCCATGAGGGACCTAGGTTCTTTCCAAGATTCATCATCTTTGACATTTTACCCTCTGTCCAAAGACTCACCATTTCCCCAGCTCTTATTTTAACCATTGACACTTCTATGTGACTTTTTATACCACATGTTCTTTATTATTTCTTCTCATGTCACCCTATAAACATGTAAGGTTAAGGTCTTTTACATGGATTTTAGTGAGCATATCTATCACAGGAATAAGAAATATTGCATCTACCGAGGTTACAGAGTGGCCTTTTTGTACATTTCAAATAGCATCCATTGCCATAGAAACTCAGTGCTCTGGAGCTAAAATACACAGAAAGATGGCTAGTTAACCATAAACAGGAGAAAGTGTGCAGATTCAAGCCTGTAAGGTAATTTGGCTCTTGACAGAATATTTATCCCTGGCAAATGTTATCTAACAGTGAAAATGTTACTGAAAAAAACAAAACATGTTAAATAACAACTTTTATTACTATTTTTCTCATAAAATTCTTACTGTAGAAAATTTTAAAAATTCAGGGAAACTAAAATAAGAAAATAAAACAAACATATTCCCACTACCTGGAATGAATTTCTTTGCACATATTGGTTTCCACCCTGCATGCATTTGTGAGTAGTGGGAGGCAGTGCAATACTGTGGTAAGAAGACAAAATACCCCTTCCTTACTGTGCATTTCTGAGCAGGTTATGTCAACTCTCCACTTCCATTTTTTATTTGTAAAATAGAGATAACATTAGTACATAATTCAAGAGATCATCAAAAGAATTGAATAAATTAAATTACATAAAGTACTTAGGGAATAGCACAACACAGTATCTGTGTTGACTAATAAATATTAACTTTATTACTATTGTAATATATTACTTTCTTTGGTTTTTGCTTAATTTAATATACCTTAACATATTTTTATAACTTTTTGTAGTTATAAAATATATACTATTTATAGGCTACACACAACAATGGTACGTAATTCTTAGGAAGACATAACTGTACTCAAAAATGAAAGAACAATGTCTGTGGAGAAGAAATAGAGACACGTGTTGTGTGGCTCATGACTAAAGTAAAATGGAACCATGTTTGGGAAGTAAAGGCAGCGTCAGTTCCTTCAGAGAATTCCCAAGTCTAGTGAGAAGCTGGAATTGAACTTCTAGAGAATAACTGGTGGTTGAGACCTTAGTCCTTGACTATAATAGAAGCTGAAATATCTCTGCATAGCCATTTGAGGCTGTAGCTTAAAATGTATGCTTTTGGAGGTAGGTAGAAGCAGAGGCATTTAGGAATAGATATGGAATCTGAAAATTGCTGAAGCCCTCCCTAAGCTGCTAAGAGAACTGATTCAAAGCCATATTTCCAGTAGGTTGAAAACATCACGCCTGCCTGGGGAGGAGTCTCACTCGTGTGAGAGAGTGTATTCACTCAAGATGGCATTCTGAACAGGAACAGAGTAACATAATTGATTGATTAATTAGCAGATAACTGGAGAAAAGGGATAATTGAACAATCTGAAAAAGAAATTCACACAGGATATATAAAACATTCATAATACTAAGAAGTGGAAACAATGAACAAGAATCAGGTGCAAATTCTGAACTTAATGCTATAATATTTTTGCTTTAAAATATTAAATAAATATCAAGAACAGTCAGCTGGACTCAGCTGGGAATGTAACCTAGAATGCAGGTCAAGGAGGTAAAAAGATGGGAAACTCATGTGATGTTAAATATAGTTTGAGAAGCTTTTAATTGAAAAAAATTACAGAAAATAGGGTTGGGACAACACTTAAATGGATAATAACTCAAAATTTTTCAGGATTAAAGAAACTCATGAGCTTTCAAACATAAACAACACATCAAGCACTCAGCACTTACAAAACCATAAAATCTGTATCAGTATTCATCACTGTGAGCCTACAAAGGCTAATGATTGTTTTAGAATATATTAGGGAAAAAAGGAAAGGTTATCTATCAAAAAAACTAAAATACTGCAATATTCATTCCCTGATTTCTTATCACTAATAAAGGATGCAGCAGCCACAGGATGAACATATATTTCCAGAAGTGAAGAAAAAATAACTGCAAACTTGGAATTCTGTAGTGAAGTCAAAATATTTTCAGACATTCAAGGATAAGACAGTTTACTACTTGTAGTTCTTCATACAAGGAAAATAATAAAGGATATCCTTCAATAAGGAAAAAATAATGCAAAATGAAAAAATAAGATAAAGAAACCAATAATGAGCAGTAAAGTCATGAATCAGTAGAGTTGGATTTGTATTTTTATTGAGAAATAAATGATGATGATAATGACAATGACCTGTATTAGATAAACAAGTTCTAAATAAATGTGATACAATAACAACATAAAGATGGGACAAGTGAGATTGGAGAAAATTTAAAACACACTTTCTTTTGAAGTGGAGAATCTAACTTTAGATTTCTAGAAAAAAATAAAGGAAAGCAAGTTAAAGATTAAAACATGACTACTGAATTAATAGAACTGGTAGGAGAAAGATAATTGATTTAATCAATTTGATGCCAATTAGGAAAAGGAAACCCTATTTTTAAAAGGCAAAGGAAAAGCATGGGAATTACAAAGCCATGTTGTAGAGTCAATTTTAAGTATCAATAAAGCAGTCAAGGTAAACTCATGTCATAGAAGACGATGTCTTTCTGGTAGGCAAAATGATGCCTCAACCCCACAACGTCCACTTCCTAATCCCTGGAACATACAGATGTGATCAAATTAAAGATCTCAAAATGGAGGATTATCCTGAATCATCCAGGTCAGCCTAAGATAATCACACAAATGCTAACAGTTAGAGACCTTTTGTCAAAAAATGGGTGCGAGGGCACTGGAGGAGATTCTTCTCTTCCATCCTATCTCAGAGCAGCAGAATAGAACTGAGGATAGGTTATCTGCACTGTGTTTAACTGACTATTTCCTTTTGAGTAGGTTGTGCTCTTGTTTTATCCCAGTGAAGGGTATTTGGATGGAAGGAGGAAGAAAGTAAGAACAGAAGGAAGGAAAAGAGGGAGGGAGGGAGGATTAGAACAAAGAAAGGAGAGTAGATGAGAGAAAAGAGACATATCTATTATCTATCATCTATATATATATTTATCATCTATCTATCTATAATCATTTATTTATCTCTCTGTCATCATCTACATTCTCCCCATCCATTTGTCCATCTGCCTC
The DNA here is from genome assembly GCA_004024845.1 of Tonatia bakeri. Lineage (NCBI taxonomy): Eukaryota > Metazoa > Chordata > Mammalia > Chiroptera > Phyllostomidae > Tonatia > Tonatia bakeri. The sequence continues at coordinate 59,126 of PVIA01004732.1, forward strand.
ACCCACCCATCAATCAACTTTTTATCATCTATCTATCTATCTATCTATCTATCTATCTTTTAATCCTCAAAAGAGACACAGTCTTTTTAGAAAGTTTAAAAGACATAACATCATAGAGAAAAAATAAGTAATTTATTGTCCACAACGTAGAAACATTGCTGGTCATTTTTATGCATGTGTCCATCCAGCTTTTTTTTAAAGTCTAGCTCTACTATATAATATACTATATACTATTAGATATCTATATATAGATAGATATTTAATTTTATTCATTAATATCAAGTAAACAGTCTCCTGTGTCATTGTACTTTTAAAATAATCGTAGACCTTTTCCCAATTGTGTCCATACATAAATCTAATGATGGACAAAGGATCAGAAAGGTAATCTCACTGGTTTTGCAGACAAAGGAAGAGGCCAGGAGCCTAGAAATGTGGTGACTTCTAGAAGATGAAAAAGTCAAGGATATAAACTCTTTATCAGAGCCTTCAGAAAGGACATGGCCCTGTTGACACCTTAATTTAGCCCAGGGAGAACTCTGATGGACTTCTAACCTACTGAACTATACAATGACAGGTTTGTGTTATTTTAAGTCACTTTTTATATTTTGAATTCTTATAAGCAATGTTATGATGGGGAAAAAAGTCCTTAAATATGTTTCATTGCCTGCTTAGTTTCTTGTTTTCTTCAAATGAAGTGGAAATTCTGGTTTAAAGGGTATTAATCTTTATCATTTAAGAGTTTTACACCTACTGCATTTATTGAATGAGTTTACTTGGATTGGATTATTATTATTTTTTTACTTCACTGATAGGGTTTATTCTGGGTGATGAGCATATTTTGGAAATAGAGATGCTGGTTGCACAATATTACTAAATGCCACTGAATCATTCAATTTATTTTTTAAATATATTTTATTGATTATGCTATTACAGTTGTTCCATTTTTCCGAATTCACTCCCCTCCACCCTGCACACCCCCTCCCACCCACATTCCCCCTCCTTTAGTTCATGTCCATGTGTCATACTTGTAAGTTCTTTAGCTTCCACATTTCCCATACTATTCTTACCCTCCCTCTGTCTATTTTCTACCTACCATCTATACTACTTATTCTCTGTACCTTTTCCCCCTCTCTCCTCCTCCCACTCTCCTATTGCTAACCCTCCATGTGATCTCCATTTCTGTGGTTCTGTCCCTGTTCTAGTTGTTTGCTTAGTTTGTTTTCCTTTTTGTTTTAGGTGTGGTTGTTAATAATTGTGAATTTGCTGTCATTTTACTGTACATGTTTTTCATCTTCTTTTTCTTAGATAAGTCCCTTTAACATTTCATATAATAAGAGTGTGGTGATGGTGATGAACCCCTTTAACTTGACCTTATCTGGGAAGCACTTTATCTGTCCTTCTGTTCTAAATGAAAGCTTTGCTGGATAGAGCAATCTTGGATGTAGGTCCTTGCCTTTCATGACCTGGAATACTTTTTTCCAGCCCCTTCTTGCCTATAAGATCTCTTTTGAGAAATCAGCTGACAGTCTGATGGGAACTCCTTTGTAGGTAACTGTTTCCTTATCTCTTGCTGCTTCCAGGATTCTCTCCTACATTTTAATCTTGGTTAATGTAATTATGATGTACCTTGATGTGTTTCTGCTTGGGTCCAACTTCTTTGGGACTCTCTGAGCTTCCTGGACTTCCTGGAAATGTATTTCTTTTGCCAGAATGGGGAAGTTCTCCTTTATTATTTGTTCAAATAACTTTTCCACTTGCTGCTTTTCCTCTTTTCCTTCTGGCACCCCTATAATTCAGATGTTGGAATGTTTAAAGATGTCCTGGAAGTTCCTAAGCCTCTCCTCACTTTTTTTAATTCTTATTTCTTCATTCTTTTCTGACTGGGTGTTTCTTTCTTCCTTCTGGTCCACACCATTAATTTGAGTCCCAGTTTCCTTCCCATCACTATTGGTTCCCTGTACATTTTCCTTTATTTCACTTAGCATAGCCTTCATTTTTTCACCTAATTTGTGACCAAATTCAACCAATTCTGTGAGTATCCTGATTACCAGTGTTTTGAACTGTGCACCTGATAGGTTGGTTATCTCTTCGTCATTTAGTTATATTATTTATGGAGCTTTGATCTGTTCTTTCATTTTGGGCCACTTTTTTTTGTCTTGATGTGCCTGTTACATAGTGGGGGCAGAGCCCTAGGTGTTCACCAGGGCAAGGCAACCTAGTCACTAGGTTGTGACATTGTGGAGGAGGGGTCTGAGAGGGAACAATGGTGCCTACTCTGCTCTCTGCCAGATTTCAGTCACTTCCACTGCTTCCCCCATGCAAACTGAGCCCTTTTGGTACTAATTCCCATGTGGGTGGATTTGTGTACACTCTAGGACCCTGTAGGTCTCTCCAACGAACTCTTCTGTGAGGCTGGGAGTTTCTCCTGGCACCTCAACTCCCACAGTTGTTTTCAGTTGGTGTTTTGAGGCTCTATTTCCCCTCCCTGGGCTGTGTGGTCTGTCTCGCTCCCCAGTTTCACCCAGTTTATCTGTGTGCAAATATGGGACCACCCAGTCAGCCAGTCGCCTAGCACACCATGCCTATCCACAATCTGTTGCCTTGCTGGGTCCGCCTGTTGCTGCTGCCTACATGCCTGGGGTCTGCCAGCCACCACTTTTTTTGTTGCAACCCCCCTCCACCCGGCTGCTCGACTCAGACACTTTTACTAGTCTGGATGAATGTGTCTACTGTAACTCCTTAGTTATTGGACTTCTATACAGTTCAATTTTCTGTCAGCACTGGTTGTTTCTAATTTTTTTTCCATATTTTGGTTATGTGAGGAGGCACAGTGTGTCCACCTATGCCTCCATCTTTGCCGGAAGTCCCTATATTGCATTATTGATACTGGAAATCTTCTACCAATTTTCAATCATTGTAGTGATACCTATCTTTGGTAGGCAGGGGAAAGGAAGAAAGTAAGAGAGAGAGAGGCAAGCCAGGGAGAATGAAGAAAGAAGGTACTAGCATTTCTTCTGACCCATCACCCTCCTTCTGACTTCTTCTTATTTGTTGGGCTCCTGGAGCCTGAGAGTGAGTGTGAGTCCAGGAAGCTGTCCCCAGTTATAAGGAGACACCCTGCTGTACTGCAGGGGTTCGGGGGGAATTGTCTAAATTGCTAATTGTCCTAATCAAAACCTCTGCAGAAGGAAGTCAGATCTCCATGGAAACAATTAACAAAAAGGAGCAAGTAAGCAGATAAATAATGAATTTGATCTCTTATAATCCAAATAATAATTTACCATTTGTCCTAAAAATAATGTCTCCTAAACATCATAGTCAGATGAATCTGTATTTATAACCAGAATCTTCTGGCAATTTGCTTTATTTCTCAGAACTTCAGTCTAACTTTTCTTATTTGTAAAATGCAAGTTAAAAGAAAATCACTTGTAGAATGTATGTAATGGTAAGTGACCATGTCTACAAAGAACCGACTACAAACAGGGCTTGACACATGGTAAGCAATCAATAAATTCTGGCTATTATTAGGATTATACAAAATTTTATGAATTGCCTCATTTACGTTTTAATTGTTTTGAAGTAGAAACCACAGTACAGACATTTGAATCTTCTGGAGAGCAGGCTTCTCTTGAATCTTCAGAGCCCTGGTGTGACACTCTCTGAGGGCTGGAGAGATAGTTGATCATGAAATTCATCATGGCCAGGCAGTAGTGCCCACACTGCCTCTTAACTTTCATGTGGGAGGAGGTCATTTTTTTGCCCACCACCAGAAACCTTAGCAAACCACTTCAGTTTGGATGTAACTGTGATAGTGGTCCCCATCTTAGGGAGTATTAGGGACCTTCTCAATCATCCCCTATGATCCTGAGATGGATTCAGTGTCCTGAATGGGGAGCCTGCCCTGGAAAAGTAGTTACTGAATAGCTAAGCTGTCATGCTTGTTGTCAGCTATCTGGGGCATTCAGCCATGCCCAACTTCTCATCAAATGATAGCCATCACCTTTTAAGGTCAATGCCAACAATCATCTCTGCAAATACTGAAGGGTTTTTTGAGGTCAGCCAGGTGTCTTAGTGGAGACACATGGAAGTCCAACTAAAGAGAAGGGTTTGTCAGAGCACATTAAAATCCAATTTTGGTGTTTCCATGACACTCAATTTATTCATAATAATCAACACAGGCAGCAGCTCCTTCACATCTTTTTACAAGAGAGATGTTTTATAGTAAAACACAGGAGGAAATATGTACAGCTACACTGAGGCACAGAGACAAAAAACACCTTACAGAACTGTCTTCTTCTATTTGGGGCATGTTAGCTTTTAGAGTCTTTTTTGTAGGTTGTGTTGTTTCACCATTCCAGTCCTGTTGTGCATGTTTTCATATTGTTCCTACTTTGGGTTGAGAAAATGAGGGCCACAGAGGCCAAGCTACCTGGCTGAGTCACCCATTTGTACTTGGAGCTGGAGCTGGAATGAGGTGGACAAAGGCTGCAGTCATATGAATATGATGTCAGCTAATGTCCCAATTACTTCTCATTCATCCCTTAAGAGAAGTGAGATTTCCAAAATATCCAAGCAGGAAACTGAGCCACTAAAAAAAGAAGAGAAATCTCATATCCTCAAATATTGAGACCCATCTTGGCAATGAACAAAATCAATAGACACCATGTTGCCAAGGCCTTAATGCTATCACCCAGTGTTTTGATGTGGAGGAAAGTAGTTTCAACACAATTAAAATGACAAGTTATTCACTAAGGTACTTTAAGGTACTTCAAAGCAGCATTTGCCCAAATATTTCACAAAACTGACTATTCATTACATTATTTATGTATTGATACTAATTCTGAATTCTAAGTCAGGGAGCTTGTAAAACAGTTCCTTTTGGTGCTGGAGAAGTTCCCTGAGCAGTGTTAGCTGTGTGTACCTCTATACGTGTGTGCACATGTAAGTGTAGGTGAGTATAGCCATCTGCGTGTGTATGCACCTGTGCCTGTGTCTGTGTCTGGGTGGGGAGGGGTTTCCTGGAATTATGAAACAAAATAAAGTTTTCCAAGAATAAAAAGTTAGGGTTGCTCCAGCAGAGACGGTTGGATGGGAGCATGGGAGTGGGTCTGTGGCGTCTCCAGCATTGAAGACTTGGACTGAAGTCTGAGTTCCAGCAGAGGCAGGAGGGTGCAGAGCTCAGGCTCTGAAGGAAGGTGAGATACTGGTGGCAGAGGCCCTCAGAGGTTGGGGTCCTGGGTCAACAGTAGACCCTTAAAATGGGAATCTGATATGCTCTGAGAAGAACTAACACCAAGACCAGACTTTAATATGAAGACTGCTAGTTTTTCCAATCTTTGTCCCACAAAATGTTTCTGTTTAAAAAAGGTAAAAATTGGTCTTTCAAAGGGGTTTTGAAGATATTTGGTGGGATAATTGTCTATCTACTTTTCAAACCAAGGTATGTCAACATTAGAGTGGATTTTATTAAATGTGATCTGCACTGACATTTTTGCAAAATGGTATTTTGTTCTTCTAATAACATGGAAAAAGCAAATATGATTAAAATTCATATTCTTATTTCCTTTCTTTACTTAATCTTACCCTTCACCTCACTGAAATCAAACACTAAAAATCTTGAATGTAATAAATAGATTTTTATCATTTTTCTTTACCAAAATCCCTCACAAAAATATTTATTATCATTGCCAAATTAGCAAAGTGAGGTCAGGAATACATCAATATTAAAACATAACTGCCATTTATTTCATTGCCATTGGGGTTGCTTCTTAATGAGACATAGGTTGTAATAAAATAATTTGAGATGCCTTAGAAATGAAGATGTATATGGTCAAAAAAGAAGAAAGCACTAATCAAGAAAATATTCACATTTTCATGAAAATAAAGGGAACATATAAAATAATCCTCATAGAGTCAATACTGCTTTCTTTTGCAAAGAGAATCATAATTATGGTCCCATTCTCAGCTGACTGGGAAGAGCAGAGGAATTACAAATTCTCTGCTCTCCACCAACTCTGCTAGTCCAATTAATGAATTATTTGCCTTTAATGTGATAACAATCAAAAAGCTTGGAAATTTTGTGTGTATGTGTGTGATATTTATTTTTAAATAACATTTTTATTCTAAGATAAATAATGTTTGGATCCTCATAATTAGTGTCAAGGAGCATTTCTGACATTTCTGTTAACTAAATTCTATAACAGCACAAAGCAAGCAGTATGAAAATTTGAGGATTTTGATATAAATTTTCAAACCTGCAGCCAGAATCTTGGAAAGAATATCTACCTGGCACATTGCAAGTGCTTAATGAATGTTCAATAAATCAATAAACAAATTTACAGGACCAACATGGAACTCCTTAAGTTTGTTTAAAATGTGATCCATTGACAGAATTTGAATTTACATACAATGTCCCAGGCTTGCTGACAATGAGCAAGGCTTGTCCTGCCATTCATTCCTACCTGACCAGAGATACCAGACCCAGAAGGCCACAACCCTCAGGCACACCCTCTAGCACGTGCCCCCAGCAAGGGCCTTCTCCTGAGTCTATCTGGAAAACAAAATCATAACAGCCATTTTCTGAGAGTGATATTGCACTATGGAATACATCTTTCTTTAAGGTCTTTAATTCAAGGCAGTGTAAGCACAAAGACTGCAATGGCATTCCCATGTAGATATTAATATACACAGACAAAATCCAAATGATAACCTCTGAACACAGTGCTGGGCCCAGATGCACAGCAACAGACTCTGCCCTCAACTTCCATTCAAGGAAATATAGAATAACAGCAAGACACAGTTCTTTGAGCGTGTTGCTTTGGGTTCTAATTTCTGCTTTTTAGAATGTTCTACTGTTCCTGTCATCAGGACCTAGGCATGCATAAACTGATGTTTTGCAGCAGACTGAAAAACCTCAGGCCCAGCTCCAGAGATTTTGTACTCTGCTGAAACAGCTGGTTCTGTGCCAGTTGGAGGGTATTAGAGACTTCATTGCAGAGTCCTCGAAACTCAGAGACACTTCATAGATGATGAACTGTTCCCTGTGGATTTTCATATTTCTTAATCCCTCGTATAAAGTAAAGGTAACTTAAAAAACTCACCCAGGACACAGTACTTTTATTAGAGTCATCTGTTTCCGACTTTTCCGGCTCTGGCTGGGCAACAGGCATTTTCATGTAACAGAGAGAGGAGAGCAGATGAGCGCCACTAGATCATTCAGACGAATTTGGTGATGATGACTCTAGAGATTATTGTAATAGCTCTTGCAGGATCCCTGAATGCTTGGTCTCAGACACTTTTAGGTATTTGTGGGTAAGCTAATTATGATGAGCACAGTGACCAAGAACACTGGTCTTGGAGCTCAGAACATACTCCTTGTACACAAGCTATGTGACCTCACTAATCCCCAGCTTCGGCATCTGAAAACTGAGAATGATACCTAGATTCCAGAAGTCTTCAACAGCTTGTATGTGGAGAGTACAAGGCACTATTCAAAGAGTAAACATTCAATAAATAGTAATTGTGAGTCATAAAGTGAGTCATATAACTGCTGCATAAAACTTAAAAAAAAATACATTCTGTAAGTCCTGCAAGCTTCTATTGAGGTCCCCAGATCCTGCTGGAATGCAGGTTCATACTAGAGAGCTTACTGGGTAGGCCTGAATGTGCCTCCAGAATGAAGAAGGAACTGTTTTGTTTTGTTTTGTTTTGTTTTGTTTTGAAGTACAACTCATTGGAATTTATTGAGTAATTACAAACTAGGGAGTAGAAGATGAGAACACACTTAGAGTTGAATGGTGGGGGCTGTTTTTGTGAGTTTTTTTAGGCCTGTTTCATGCCCTTGGCTGAAAGGATTGCTCCAGAGCTGGGATTCACTTGGAAAGCATAGGGCAGACAATCCCAGGATGAGAGTTTGCCTTTTTGATGCAAAAGGAGGAATAAGTGTGTACTATTCAGTCTTCTTAAAACATTCCTGTTGAGTCAACCTGATATTCTGTGAAATCCATTCCAAATGTTTACAGAAGAAGCATTCTCATTACTGAGTTATGAATGAAAAGGCAGATTGGCATCATTACAGTAATAGGATTTATGACAAAGTGTGGTCATGTTCCTCAGAGAGATTTGACAGTATTAAGGCTACATAGTCTCAGCCTTGTTTGTTGATAATGTTAAAATAGCTTATAATTCTTTCCTATCAGAGAATTTAAGCATTCTACTCTCATATCTGCCAGAACTTAAGAAAATCCTATAGAATGGTGGCTATTGACTTTAATCAGCCACGAGGGCTTAACCTAGTGACGACTGGCTTCCGAGCCATGCATAATTAAATAACCATATTTAGAAGCCAAAAAATCCTTGTGTTTTCCTGGTAAAATGATATTATTATAATGATAGAAATGTAAATTTCTTAATTCTGCAGCTCAAGGACACTCAATAATGTGTGTGCCACTTAAGTAAGCAACTGAGGACAGAGTTATTATTTTAATATCTTCAAAATGTTGGCATGCCTGAAAGATCCAAAATGAATTCAAACCTTCCTTCACAAAACAAAAAATTCAAAATGTTATTTTTCATTAATAGGAGTAGATACATACACTATTTTTATATGTCTGGCTAAACTTGTATAAAAATGAATAGCAGGAAGCCGTAATGAGTAAAAGTGTAATCTGAATAAAAACACATTACATTTCTTTACCTCCCATGGAGTCATATTTGAAAGGAGAGAGAACGAAAGAGACTGCCATATAACTTCATTTGGGGCAAATATGTCCTTTGTTCTGGCTCACAGACACATGCAATGTATGAATTTGCTCAGCACTAAACTCCAGGTGGCTTTGCCCAAGGGATACTGACGGTGTAGCACAGGAATAACCCCTGCTGGGAGGAAAGACATTTCTCAGGAGCCCTCTATTCTAGTGTCCAAAGTGAAGACAGGCTGCATAAACCTTGTTTTCTGGGGAAACATGACACCATACGCAGCTAACAATGGCAAGACAAGCAGCTGTTATGTGGTGTGCTGACTGAAGGAGGTGATCCTTTCTAAGTCGAAGCACTTTGTAGGACTATGGGAACAGAGCTGGAGGCATAGGAGGAAGAGCCCTGTGTCTGTCCATCATTTATGATGCTCTAAGTGCAGAGAAGCAAGGCTCAGCAATGGAATGAGAGAACTGGAACAGAAAACTTTGCAGGAGCCAAAATTGAGAGATTCGAATGCCTGGAAGAATGTCAAGAGAAAACTGAAAACTAGAATTATTGCTGCTGGTCTTGAGGGTAAGCCTAGTCTCCATCCCTCTAGAAAGAGGAGTGGTCCTCTTCAATACCAGTCATTACTGCTCTGGGAATGCTGACCTAGATTTCCTGGTTGCTCAAAAGAAATGGGCAATTTTCATAGGTAAAAGGCCTTGTTATTTATCTGTGAACAAATAAGTCACACTTTAAAATTAAAACATTGTGTGGGACCGAAGAAAATGTGTTCAAGCATATTTAGCTCATCCCCCTTCTGATCTCTGAGTTCACGTCTGAAACATAAAGACCCACAGACAGAGAAGCAATGAGAAGTATCTGCAATTACCGTAAAGGCCATGAAACAAAGAGGGGTAGTTCTATGAAAATGGCCCAAAACAGGACCAGAGGATGAAGAGCAAGTGTAATAAAAGACAAGGAACTGACGGGTAAGATGCACGCGCTTCCTGCACTCACATCTGAGCATGCTGGTGACCAGCACCTCAGTGGAAAAACATGTGTTGCTACCATGAGGCACAGTGTTTACTCGTTAAATATGCAGAAATACATAATTGAAAACAATTTACAGTCCATTGCATAATCTGGGATTCGTAAAGCCCACCTAATCCTTTCTGTTGTCCTCATAAAACCATAAATTAACAACAAAAGCAGCTTCATATATTTTTAAACACAGGAATATAATACAGCTAAAAACACAATAATGGTACCCAAGATTAGGTGTCTGGAAGGGACTGATCCAATAAGACCACCCCTCAGAGAACTCAAGAAAAATAATAACAAATGTCCATGAAAACATTTATACAAGACAATTGATCTGTGTGGTTGTGCCAAACACTTTGGAACAATGGGAAAAAGACAAGTGACTTTTTATATCTTAAGTCATTTTTCTTAAATTGCTATTGTATGATATTCAAGACAGTCCTTCACATCTAAGGGAAAGTTACATTTTTAAAGAGACTACTCATATTATTCTCATTTTAATAAAGACATGCTTGGCTTTCATTGTAAGCACAGTATAAAGGTAAATAATGTGGGGATGTAAGTGTGTGAGACTATGGAGATATAAGAAAAATCTAAGAGAATATAAGAAGTTTGTAGTCTCAGGTGAGAATCAAGACTAATTCTTTGGAAAAGGGTATGAATGTGGATGTCATGGGCATTAGGTGGAATTAGAAGCCACGGACGTCATGACCAAGAGAAAGTGGGAGGTGAGGGCAAGTGTTGGATGCATCAGGGTCAAGAAGGAAAAGGACAGTAGAAATGTAGCATGTAAAGTTTTTCAAGACTCTGTCCAGAGGTCAGCAGAAGAGTGGGGTAACAGAGGCAGAGTCCAGGGAGGGCTGTGTAGTAGGCTGCAACATGTTACAGCAGGCTTGCTTGTGAACATCTCAGAGTGGCTTTTATGTAGTGAGGATAAAATGGAGGTGAGGGAAAGGGAGGGAACCCTTGTAGGAGTGAAGTGTCTGAGAAGCTGAAATCTATTCCAGCAGCAGAAATGCCTGTCCTCCCATGGCACCAATGACACTGTGTCCTTTTTAACAGGGGGTGAGTACAGATGCTGATGAGTTTGTCAGGGAAAGATGATGAGGTTCCTACATGGCTGCCTCTGCATTGCAAATCAAGGCAGATGTGAGCTTGTGGGATGAGAGAGAAAGGCTTAGTGTCTGTAGCTTTTTGGAAAATTGGCTCATTAAGTATTTGATATGTTTGGTATTTCTGTGGGTATTCAGAAATATTGCCTTATTTTGTTTTGTGTTTAGGAATACTTAACCCAGTCAGTGGTCTTGGAGTATTCCACAATTTGATGGCTCACAGTGTCTATAGGATCACACCCTGAAAATTCTTCAACTGAGGATTTAAAAGTCAAATTCAGGTAATTTCCTAGAATGTAAAGAATGATTTCCGGGCCTCAAAGCGTGAGTGGCAGGCCAACAGAGCTGGAATAACTCATGCAGGTTTATTAGTGAAGACGCCTGGGGCCACTGCTGGAGACACTGAAGGTGAGAGGTGGGCCTTGCTGGGAGAGGGGTGGCCTGACCCCAGCTCGGACCCGCACATCACAGTGAGTGTGGAGAAGAGCTTTCCTGATGGACTTCGGAGCCCCCCCTAAGCTCCAGTTGGACTCCCCATACAGACCGTGCACCAGGAGCAATAGCATGCCCTTTCTCAATCCTATGTACCAGATAAACATGCATCATCGTCATCACCACCATCGTCAAAGAGGTTGTATATATTTTTTTAAAAAAGAATGAACTCTGAAATGTCACAGAGTCATATCCCACCTGCACCACCTACTATACTGACCCAATCACCTTAACTGTGCTAAGCACCCCTACAAACCAACAATATCTTATTGTTGAGAGGATAAAATTCTAAGCATTGATCCTCATGAGAAAATCACAAATACAGTTTTTCTTCCTTTTTCTACCAACTATACCTTTCAGTAGTAAATTGGTGAATTTATTTGAAGAAAGATGTTTTTTAAATTTTTAAAGCAGTGTAATGTTAAAGAAAGAAGGTTCATATCTCACCATGAACACACTTCAAAAATTCAAGTAACTTAACAGTTAATTTTAAAAAATTAAACATATTTTCATAAGGCATAATATCAAAAGTGGAAGATTTCCCCAATTCCAATAACAATTTCTATACCTAAAGGATAAACCACTGCTTACAGTTTTGTTTTTGTTTGTTTTTGCTTTGCCAACAGGGAGGAGATAATGTGTGAATGTATATAGGCATTTATTCCTATGTTATTTCTGAATATCAAAATAATTATGGAACTTTAATAAAATTTCACCCTCACCCAAGGACATTTTTTCATTGCTTTTAAGGAGAAGGGAAGGGAGACGAAGAGAGAAAGAAACATTAATTGGTTTCTCTCTCATACATATCCCAATTGGGGATCAAACCCACAACCTTCCAGTCTACCAGGTGACACTCCAACTAACTGAGCCACACTGGCCAGGGCAGAACTTTTAAATTTAAAATATATTTGTTTCGTGAACAAATTTGCAAAACTCGAACTACCTGATTTCAAGGCTTATAAAGCTACCATAATCAACACAGTGTGGTTTTGGCATAAGGATAAAGCAGATTAGAGTAACATGATAGAAATTCTAGAAGTAGATGCTCACAAAGGCATTGCAATGTGTAAAGGACAGTCTTTCGACAAACAGTGCTGAAGAATTTTATCAATACAACCATGGGAAAGACGAATCTCAGATGCAAGCTCACACCATAGAAAAGCATATGAGCTAAACTCATAAATCTTCTGGGAAAAAATGTAAAAGTATCTTCACAACTTAGGGGTAGGCAAAGATTTCTTAGAACACAAAAGTCATATCCCACCTGTATCACCATAGTTTGCTCAAAGCACCAGATGTAAAAGAAAAAAATAAAAAAATTCATCAGAATTAAGTCTTCTATGCAACAAAAGTTAAAATAAAAAAAGTATGATTAAATCTTGGGAGAATATTTCACAGTATTGTATTGCAAAAATACTTAAATACAGAATAGAGAATTTCTACATAGTTCTTATGAAAATACCAAAAAATATGAAAAAGGGCAAATGTCCTGAACAGTTGAAGGCAAACATCTAGTAAACACTAAAAAGGCATTTTACATCATTAGCCATCAGAGAAATGCAAAATAAAGATGTCACTGAAATAAATGACACTGACAATATCAAACACCCGGGACATGTGGAATGGGAACTTTCTTATGCTAATTGTGAGTGTGTAAAATGGTACAACCACCATGGAAAACTGGCAGTTTTTACAAAGTTAAACGCACTCCTATCTTATGACCCTGGAACTTCTTTTCTAGGTATTTACTCAAGAAAAATAATAACAAATGTCCATGAAAACACTTGTACAAGACAGTTGATAACATTTTTATTCTCAAGAGCCGCAAACTGAGAACAATTAAAATTTTCATCAGTAGGAAAACAGATGAGTTCTTTGTAATCATATCATGGGCAGTGATCAGCCATAAATATCAGGAACTGCTGATACATGCAGCAACACGGATGAGTCACAGAGACACGCTGATCTAAGAAGCTGGGCACAAATGGGAATGTATGATCTCATTCATAGGAACTTCAAGAACAGACAAAACAAACTCTGACATAAATCAAAATAGTTATTGCCCATAGGAGGTGGGAACATAGAAAAAGGGAACACAGAATGGGTTTCGGGGATGACTCTTGATTGGGTTATTGGTCAATGACATATATTCAACAAAATGCACAGAATTATACATTGAAGATCTGTGCCTTTCTTTGCATGCCAATTTTAAACTCAATTTAAAAAACATATCAGATTCATTTTTCCATATCAAGGCAAACACATTAACTTCATTGGTTAAAGCAACCTCTGACATTAATAACCAGAACTGGGTTTAAATCAAGAATTTTCTCCAGATTGGATTCTATGAGTTTCTACATTGTCCTCCACCTGATTGTTTTAGAGAATATGATGCTTTATGATTTCTATGACTGTGGAGTAATCTGTGTGATAGAAGTTTACCTCAATTCTTAAATCAGTCATCTCTTTACAACTTGGCAAATCCACAACAGGGAACTAGGCAAGTTCATTTTGTTGGCACATACTTTATCTCGCTTGATGTATCTGACTTGGCCTCAGCAAGGTACTGGCAGATTAGTTCAATTGTACATTAGTGTCATGCTTAGAGAAATGAGGTGGGACTCCAGGAAAGAATAGACACAGCAGAATGAAATTACTTAAATAAGTCAGTACCCCAACTAAAGTTTTTAGGGAGTATGGCTGCTGGCATGCCTTTCATGCTAAATTTTTAAGGGTAGAGATTATTTAAATTCAGGTGCTCGAGGTGAAGAAATGCATGAGGGACCGAGAGAATATTAATAAAAGTGAGGTCAAAATAGAAACTGCCATGTCAGGGCCAGCTGCTTGCCAACGTGAATGAAATTAGAGGAATCATTTGGATGACTTAGAGGCCAAAGATAAAAGCACAATAAATTCCCGGAAAACTAGATTACATAGAGAACCATTCAAAATTAAGAAATTATACAAATCACAAATGAGAAATAAAGGGTATTCATTTTTTCATTAAACTCATAGATACATTTTCAGTTACTTTATGGCCCTCACTTTTTAAGAGGGAAATATATATATGCCTACACACACATATTCAAGTCATCCTAAAATTACACTCAACCTCTGGTTTTTCCTAGCATTTTCTTTACCAGTGAACTTAGTATTCTTGTTACCATGACAACATGTTATACTATAATCTCTTTTTAAAATTTCTTTCTTTTTTTTGACAGTGTGTACCTTAGTACACACTAAGTGTGTGAATATACTACAATCTGTTTTGTGTTGGTTAAGAAGATATAATAAAAAAAACATTGTCCATCTTCTTTTAGATCTAAGAAGTTTTTAAAAATCTGTCACAGGTCAGCAGATGGCAAAGATAAGGACAGTGGGGTGACCGCATTCTGAATGTGGGAATTCTACTCTGAAATCCTTCCTGAGTGAATGGGTGACAAGTGCTAGGGAGTTAAAAAGGAAATGTTTTCTCTATCTCCTTAAGACAGAATTGTCACAGAAGGAAAGAAAAGCTTTCAGTTCAATTAAACTAGCAGATTGGCATTTGGTACAAATTGAGGACATGTTTAAAAAATTCTGTTATCCCCGTGGATGACAAAGACACCAATTTAATAAAAAGAGAGAATTATTGTATATTTACATCTCAATATCTTCCCTCTGGATCTGAAATATGATTCAATAAAGGAGAGGTGAAAACAGATTATTAAGCAGGACATGGCTCTTTGCCAGTTCATCCTGAAAAAAAAATTTCTGTAGGCGGCACTGTCATTTTTCATAAGCATTGACAATAAGTCAGAAGGCTGCAGCTGTATTTCCCATGAAGCTGACCAGTGATCATAACATCAAGATGGCTAACCTTGAGCTATTTTATGTCTTTTTATAGAGAAACCTTTAGAAAACAGTAAGTGAAACATTAAGATGTTACCGCAATTGCAACAAATAGAATCACCAGGAAATGACCTGTAGAAATGCAAACATCATTAGTCTGGACTTTGCTCTGTATTATGATCATACAAAATATATTGATACATTGGAAACATTACAAATTGGCCTTTGCTAAAGTGCAATGTGAGGAAACTCATAATAACCAGGTGCATTTAAGTACTTTTCCAAACTTAAAATGGAGTTTTTTTATTATAAAAAAGAACATATCACAGCTTATAATACATCTCCTTTCCTAAAATTCTGCTCCATGTTAATGAATCAAAATATACTACAATCTGTTTTGAAATGTGAAGTGCCAAGTTGCTATGTAATATACCCAGGTTCCAGAGAGGAAAAAAATGAGTAAACGCTAAAACGCTAATGTGCATGACTTGTTTTTAACTTTTTATTGCCCTAGTTGAACAAATCAGATCTTTTAGTGGATAATAAACATCGGTGCATAGAAATGTTTCTATTTCCATAGATTTGTTTTCAGTAGGAAATGAAATCATTAAATGACAACAGAAAAAAAAAGAGGCAGATTGAGACCCATGTGACAGGGATGTTCCAGAAGTTCAAGTAGGGTCCATTGTGTCATCTCCCTCTGTCTGAACACAGGACACAAGTAGGAAGGAGGAGGAAGAGAGTGTAGTCCCCGGGGGGTGCCTGAGAAAGGAAAGCACAACACGGAAGAAAAGCCAGGATCTTCAGTGACAAATGGCCTGCTTTTCCTCACATTTAGGACCAGACTGCCTTTCGATGACATTAAGAGGCAATCGTTCCTTTTTCGCAATAATTTTGGTAACTTCCAGGTATCATAAATCACCATACATCGATGCTCTTAAAATCTACCCAAACATTCAGGAACCTTACTTAAAATTCTCCTCCTCTTCTGTTCCCACTTCTTCTCATGCGAAGCACTCGAACAACCACATAACTTGAAGGGAAGTGATTCTTAAGCAGGTTTTTAGGAAAGTGATTGCATCCATTATATATGCACTTAAACCCTTGGGGATCCAAGAGCCCTGAAGTAGTTACCTTTTCTGTAGCTAGACTTTCCTACGTACAGATTTTCAAGCACAAATATGTGATCTTCAATTTAATTCCTTTCCAAAATAATGGAAACTTAACCCTTGACCAATTTAGGATGATCTCAGCCAATTTTTGATGAATTTGTGTCCACATTGCAGGGAGGCATGGAGAGCCAAAGTTTGGGGTGGGGTGGAAGAAATATGGTCTCTGGACAGGTTTTCTATCCATGCTAACACCCTGTGAGATGCCCACACTCCACTGTGTCTCCAGCTACCAGGTCCCACAGACTGTCACCCTCATCATTGAAAACACAGTCTTTCCCATATATTTTTTTTAATTTTTTAAATATATTTTATTGATTATGCTCTTCTATTTGTCCTATTTTTTTCTCACTTTTATTCCCCTCCACCCTGTACCCCTCCTCCCATCATCATTCCCCCACCTTAGTTCACATCCATGGGTCATACATATAAGTTCTTTGGCTTCTCCATTTCCCATACTATTCTTAGCCTCCCCCTGTCTATTTTGTACCTACCATTAATGCTTCTTATTCTCTGTACCTTTACTCTATTCTGCCTGCCCCCCTGCTGATAACTCTCCATGTGATCTCTATTTCTGTGAATCTA
This sequence comes from Tonatia bakeri, assembly GCA_004024845.1. Lineage (NCBI taxonomy): Eukaryota > Metazoa > Chordata > Mammalia > Chiroptera > Phyllostomidae > Tonatia > Tonatia bakeri. The sequence continues at coordinate 76,041 of PVIA01004732.1, forward strand.
TTCCTGTTCAAGTTGTTTGCTTAGTTCATTTTTGTTTTATTAGCTTCAGTTGTCGACAGTTGTGAGTTTGTTGTCATTTTACTGCTTGTACTTTTGATCTTCTTCTTTTTCTTAGATAAGTCCCTGTAACATTTCATATAGTAAGGGCTGGGTGATTATGAATTCTTTTAACTTGACCTTATCTGGGAAGCACTTTATCTGCCCTTCCATTCCAAATGATAGCTTTGCTGGATAGAGCAATCTTGGATGTAGGTCCTTGCCTTTCATGACTTGGAATACTTCTTTCCAGCCCCTTCTTGACTGTAAGGTTTCTTTTGAGAAATCAGCTGATAGTCTTATGGGAAGACTACAGTCTTCCTTCAGCAGCAAGGGAAATCAGCAGCAAGAGAAAAAGGGACAATTACCTACAGTCTCCTTTGTAGGTAACTGTCTCCTTTTCTCTTGCTGCGTTTAAGATTCTCTCCTTATCTTTCATTTTGAGTAATGTAATTATGATGTGCCTTGGTGTGTGCTTCCTTGGGTTTGACTTCTTTGGGACTCTTGGAGCTTCCTGGGCTTCTTAGAAGACTATTTCCTGTGCCAGATTAGGAAATTTCTCCTTCCTCATTTTTTCAAATAAGTTTTCCATTTGTTGCTCTTCCTCTTCTCCTTCTGGCAACCCTATGATTCAGATGTTGGAATGTTTAAAGTTGTCCCATAGGTTCCTAAGCCTCTCCTCCTTTTTTTTGAGTTCTTGTTTCTTCATTCTGCTCTGATTAAATGTTTATTTCTTCCTTTTGCTCCAAACCATTCATTTGAGTCCCAGTTTCCTTCCTGTTGCTGTTGGTTTCTTTTACATTATCCTTTATCTCACTTTGCATAGCCTTCACTTTTTCCTCTATTTTGCAACCATACTCAACCATTGCTGTGAGCATCCTGATTACCAACGTTTTAAACTCTGCATCTAATAGGTTGGCTATCTCTTCATCACTTAATTATATTTTTCTGGACCTTTGATCTCTTCTTTCACTTGGACCATATTTTTTGTGTCCATGCACCTGTTACATAGTAAGGGGCAGAGCCTGAGGTATTTGCCAGGGCAGGGCAACTCACATTGCTGGGCTGTGGTGTTGTATGTGGAGGACGGGTCCAAGAGGGAATGATGGCATTTGCTTTGCTCTCAGCCAGCTTTCAGTCATTTCCTCCACTACCCACAGGCAAATTGGCCCTTCTGGTGCTGATTTCCAGGGACAGGGGGAGTGGTTTTCTTTACATTTAGGAACATGTGGGTCAGTTTAAGGAACTCTCCTGTGAGGCTGGGAGTTTATCCCACCACCTCATCCCCCACAGGTTTTTTTCAGTCAGAAGTTTTGAGGCTTTATTTTTTTGCCCTGGAAACCTGGGTTGTGTGGCCTGTCCTGCTCCCCACTTGTTCCTCCCAGTTTATCTGCACACAAATGCGGGACTGCCTAGCTCGCCCCTGTCCCCCAGTCAGCACAGTGCCTCACATCCTCTCCACTCTAGCTGCCGGTCTCCACCCTCCTACTGGTCTGAATGAATGTTTCTTCTTTAACTCCTTGGTTGTCAGACTTCCATACAGTTTGATTTTCTGGTAGTTCTTGTCATTTTTTTGTTTTTAAATTTGTTGTCCTTCTTTTGGTTGTGTGAGGAGGCAAAGCATATTTACTTATGCCTCCATCTTGGCTGGAAGTCCAGTCTTTCCTTTAGAAATATGTGCTTATTTTCTCCTGAGCACCAAGGAAAACTGGGGGCTCCCTGCACATTGCAGGGCACCACTGTATCATCTCAGATCTCTCAATGCCATCTCCTCAGGTGACCTAGATGCAGGCCAAGATAGGGTGTTAATGGGCAGTTTGAAGACCTATCTCTGGAACGTAGACTAATATCTAACCCAACTCTCACTTCCTTTCTCCCACTCCTCTTCTCTCCTTTCCTTCTCTCCTCTCCTTTTCTTCTTTCCTTTTCTCCAGGGCAAGGAGTTTTAGCTCCTCTACTGAAGGGAAACCAGCTCTTAATAATGAAATACTATGTGTCTTTTATTTGAATGATATGGATCTTAACTTTTAAAGAATGTTTTCTTAGTTTTTTAAATCTTAGCAATATTTAAAAGATATGCACACAGGTGAGTAGCTTTTAGTGAAGAAGTCTTATTTTTATAAGAGAGCTGAAAAGCCACAAAAACAATTCCAGATATTATCTTCAGTGATGTCCTTATCTTTTTCCTGGGACTCCAGGTAACAATCAGCCTCAACTGCTACCACAAAGGCAGGAAATCCCTACTGAGTCCTTTTAACAAAGCATCAAGAAATAAGCATCATTTGCAAAGCCACTCATGTATCCAGCTTGTTGATGTCCCAGAGCACCCTCACATACTTTCTTCTAGACAGTTTCTAATGGTACCCTTTCTGTCTTGTATGGTATATAATCTGGAAGTTCTGCTTTACTGTGGTCATCCTCACATCCAGGGCCATGTCCAGTGTCCATGTCTGACCGCACTCTGACATACTGACTTTGTAAAGTCAGAAGCCAAAATCTTGCCTCCCTAAAGTCAGTGACCATTGTATGTCCAGTTCTAACTTAACTAGAACCATACTCTCTCCCCATAAATATTTGCATCCTCTTAATCTGTGTCCCCTAAAGCCCCACTCTCTGAGAAGTTGGGAAGTAAGCCTCTGTCCACAGTGTGTTCTCTGTAATGGTAACCCTAACACATAAGCAGCAATGATGGTGGTATTCCTGTCAGGAGTTCCACACCTTGGTGGATGACTTAGGCACTTGAAGCTCCCACATCCCTACAACATGCTCATCATCCTTCTCCCCAGAAGTTTATCAGTTTGCCCTGTGCACAAGCACTCCAGTTTCCCACTAGAGCCCCTGTCTACAATGTGCTCAGAAAAGAGCCAAATCTTCTGTGTTTGAAGTCAGTCATGACATATGCTGGGTTATAACCTTGATTTCCAGTCCCAGAGAAGCCCCCTGACTGCTGTAATGGCACTCCCACTCTGGGTCTTGACTGGGTTGTCTGAGAAAGGAGAGGCTACTAACTGAGCCCAGGTCTGCAAGCATCTGCTGGTCTCTCCCAAGCTCTGGAGACCCCAAGCCCTCTTTCCTATATATGGGGACTCTCTGTGGGTAACATTCTCCTGGGAAACATTTACATTCTCTCTGAGAACACAGAAGAGGGCTCTGTGCCTTCAGTCCAGTATTATTCACTCCAGACTAGGTGGCTAACATTTTCCCCTCAGCCCAGGCTCCTTGTAAGCACCTGGGCATCCTCTCCTAGGGCAGATAGGTGTACACTCACAGATCAGGGTGACAGTTGACTCCAGGTCCCTCTGCTCGGTGGGCTCAGCAGCCATGGTGTTCTCTCAAGGAAGTCTGTTTATAACAAAAACTCAGCAGCATAGATTACTCTCCTGTGCAAACTCGGAGAGATGTGCACGCCTTTTTCTTCTCACACCCCTGCAGCACATTTTTCAAGTCTCCCAGAAATGTAAAGCACTTGGAAGAATTTTTAAACTCAGCTCATGATGATACCCTGGTATTTATTGTCTCCTCAGTTACCTGAATATGGGCCCTAATTCTAGCTTAGGGTTTCCTCCAGCTAAGTCCAGGCATGTCTCCCACAAAGAGTCTGAGAGATCCCAGGTGGCCGACAACACAGAAGGCACAAGCATTAGCCATAAAATTCAGGGGCAGGAAAAATGTCTTTTTATTTCTCTACAACTAAGTTTCATTTCTATTTCTCTTAGAGTCCCCATTCATCCAGCAGTAGAACCACCCCTTGCCCTGAATCATGGCAGTCCTTAAGGCTTCTGTAACAGACACAGCGTGAAGGCAGGTATTTGGCTACAACCTCCCCACTATCTGTATATGGAACTGATAAAACTCTATGGGAAGGAATATCAGAAAAATAATCTGTTTCATTGTATTGACATGCAGTGAGATATTTTTAAAAGAAAATAAGAATTGGGAGTTAGGAGGTTCTGTAAACATTAACTAATTTCCATATATACTGAATACCTTGAAATATATGTGTCAATAAATCACAGACTACATAAAATACATAAGATATACGGGGCATTTAACCTCCTAGGTGAGTGGTTACTAATAGAAAAATAGTAAACCATGCCAGAAATAATTAAAATAGATCACTGCTATAATGTGGATAATTATTGCATTAATAAACTCATAACTTAGGTCAAACCTTTGAGTCTGAAGGTAGCAACTATGAACAAAAAGAACCAAATATAATTATGTAAAGTTATAAAACAACATTCTACCACCACAGTGCTGCAGATGTCTTCTCAATGTGTGTTTTCCCATGGGATTGAGCTAGGGAAACTGGGGAAAGCAGCCGAACATGGCCAGCACCTGCCCAGAGTCTGTAAACTACCTGCCATCTTGACCTGGAGAAGGAGCGAGACGGAGGTAATGGCATGTCGAGGGGTCTGGCCATCAGGCTGCTAAACGCTAGGGCAGATACTGAACCTTAGATTTTCCACTGACCACACTCCATATGTCTCTCCCAAAGGGTGATCTGTGGAAAACTAAGCCCCATGAGATTCTCCTTGAAAAGAGTCTACATGGCCACACCTGCCTAGGAAACCCTGGTGACAACATCCTTGTAGGACTGGACAGAGCTGCTATGATGTAAAACCTGACCTACATCACTGACCCCAGTACCTGCCAGACGATGGAAGAACATGGCCCAGTATTACTCTCTTCTGTTCCTCTTTTTAACATCCTGAAGGACTGATATCCCGGAAATGCTGGTTCAATCTGCATCTCAAGATGTAGAGGCAAATATTTCCTTTTTTTTTTTCAGTGAATTTACAGATTTGACCTCTAACCATTTCATAATTTTATTCATAAAATTTGGAGCAGAGAGAGGCTCAGTGGTTGGGTAATCTGAAAGACATTTGGTGGCTTCCCAGTTTTGGCAATTATGAGTAAAGCTGCTATAAATATCTGTGTGCAGGTTTTTGTGTGGACATAAGTTTTTGACTATTTTGGGCAAATACCAAGGAGTGTGGCTGCTAGGTCACATGGTGAGAGTGTATTTAGTTTTTTTAAAAAAACCATCAAACTCTCTTCCAAAGTGGCTGTACCATTTTGCATTGCCAGCAGCAATGAAGATTTCTGTGGTTTCACATCACTGCTAGCATTTGGTGATGTCAGTATATGGATTTTGGCCCTTCTAAGGGTGTGCAAAAGTACATTTGTAATAGAAATATCCAGGAAGGGTGCTAGGAGGGAGTAGCAAGGGGGAACAGCCTTCTCCCATTTGGCAGGTGAAAGTGTGACTCAGTGCAGCTCGTGTATAAGGAACTTGGCCACATGTATCAAAAGACTTAACATACGGCCCTGGCTGGCGTAGCTCAGTGGATTGAGCGTGGGCTGCGAACCAAAGCATTGCAGGTTCGATTCCCAGTCAGGGCACATGCCTGGGTTGCAGGCCACGGACCCCAGCAACCGCACATTGATGTATCTCTCTCTCTCTCTTTCTCCCTCCCTCCCCTCTCTAAAAATAAATAAGTAACATCTAAAAAAAAAAAGACTTAACATACTCATGGGTGTTGATTCAGGAATTCTGTCTCTAGGAAATTAGCTAAAAAAAACACGGATTCATTGAAAATATGTAGACACTGATATCTTTTACATAATTATTTACAGAAGCAAAAATGGATATAATCAAAACACTGAACTAAGGAGACTGACTAAAATACTTAGTACATAATAACACAATAAAATCTGGACGACTGTTACAAGGCATATTGTGGAAGAATGTTTACTTGTTAAATTAAAAGGACAGGTTACATTTCAGAAGGACCTGTGATATATTACAGAATGTGATTATCTCCTGATGATGAGATTATGGGTAATTTTTGTTTTCTTTGTCTTTTTTCTCTGTTTTCTAAAATTTCAACATTAAGCATGTATTAACTTTCCATTCATTAAGCAATTAAACAAGAACATTAGATTCGGGCACAGAAGGGGACTTATTTATTCTTTATTTATTTATTTTCAAAAAGAGATTTAGAACACTACCACTGATGTTACATTTTTGACAGCTTCAAAAATGCTCATGATGTTCTGGCCATGTTTAAGGGTCCATTTTTTAAATTTCCTTTTGGAGAAAGTTGTTGTAAAGCTTAAAGGAGAAGTGACATTTGGGTGCCCAATACGAGATTAACTCAACCCCAGGTTTGTAGGTGATCTATATTTAGGACAGTTTACAATTTCAAAAAACAACAATACAAGACTAATGTAATGAAATTCACTGTAGACATATTTTCTCTTCCAAATATAACATGTTTATCCACATTATCAGTCTGAATCAAAGGAAAAAATATTTCAATATAAGGTTATCTTTATGTTTGTATAATCAAAAAAATCTCCATTTCATTTCATCCTGTTGTAGCCCTCAATTATCATGTACAGCTTCCCAAGGAAATCCTGGAAAAATGAAGAGAAAGGGGAGAGAAGAAACAACAGCTGCCTTGGGATTAAAAGGCAAAGAAAATAAAGGACTGAGACTCTTGCACTGCAAGCATTTCCGTCAGCCTTCAACTAACGTCTAAATACAAGTGCTTCAATGTGGTTGATTGCTGTTTATTCTGTCTTCTCTGTAAAACCGTTTTTCACCTATTGTAGAATCTCATTAAGTCACATGAACGGCTGCACCAAGTTGTTATGGCAACGGGAAATTTAAAAGTAAATTAATTTTGCTACAAGGAGTTATGAAGACCAGGTGAGGGTGGCCTTGAGTCACAATGGCTCCACTCTGCTCCCAGAGCGCTATGGCCCCATTGACTTACAAGAGCCCTAGTGGAAGGAAGCAGCCTTAATTTATGATCATTTCTTAACAATTCTTATAGAAAAAGTGACCATAAATTGTGGTGGCTTTACTGCAAATTTGTATATTCCATTTGAATCCTCTATAAAATCATAACTGAAAGAGTTATGCAGCTCATGGGTCCATTTGTCTCTGATGAACTTAAACAACAAAAAGAATTTTAGTCTAGACAGTTTCTCTTGTGGGATGATGATAAATTCCTAAAGAGCTTACATTATGGAAAATGTTAACCTTTTACTTTCAGAGAAAGGAGTTAGAAAAAGTTTCAACATAAACTGACACTGGAACTGAGCTATCACACAGATGAACAAACAACGCCACCCTGGGCTTCATGAGTACAAAGAGGGAAGGCTGTGCTATTCCTCTCCACCAGTCCTTTCAAACTCTTGGTAGTTCTGGACACTTTAGGCTTGTAATTCCCAGGGTGGCTTTTGTTTTAACACTATTTCTAGAAAAGTAATCTGTGGTCAAATCAATATGTGCTATGGTACATAATATAGGCCCCCTACCCTTTGAGAGTCACAGAGCAATTCAGCAGATCAAAAACACTGTCAAGCCCAGCTGGAAAGAATCATTTGAATTGCATTTAACCCAGAATATCACAAGTATTTCTTGTCATTGAACATATCTTCTTAGTTTTTGGTAACAATAACATCAGGTGGATACACTTTGAGAAATGCCCCTTACATTAAAATTTTGAAGTCTAAATTAGTGATAACTAAACATGGCTACTGTACTCTAAAGGTCATTTAAAATTTAGGAATACTTGTTTCCCTTATACTAATTTCTAGTGCTAATAGAACCATTACCTCTTCTCACACCCTTCATTCGAAAATATTTCTCATGTGTCATACACTGACCTCAGAGATATACAAGTGTCAGACCACAGAATCTGGCCTCTCTTATTTACTGATACAGTATGCACATGTGTGTGCTCACACATACAGGAGCACACACATGTATAGGCATGCACATGCACACATGCATGTACACATATACTCCCTGCGAAGGGAGAGTGATAGAGGCAATGGCCACCATAACGTTTATTTCCAAGCAGCATGACTCAGGATAGAGAGTCCTCACTAACCCTGAAGACAGGTGTACAGACAGCAAGCTGGGGTTTTGAGGAGTGAAACTGAAACAGCAAAGACAGCAGAGCAAATGAGATGGTTGAGAGGCAAAGCACAGCCAGAGAAGCGGAGGGATAAAACGAGGCTCCCCTCACTGCCAGGAATCCACAAATCCACAAAGCGCTTGGAACTGGCTGGCAGACAGATCACCTTTATGGGTTTGTGAGCTTCCATGGAGGCAGCTGCAGCAGCAGGAAACTAGCCAACGGGAAGTGCGGGGGAAGGAAAAGGAAAAGGACCAGTGGGCCATTTGACTCCCACTGGAAACAGGTAGCTTTAGGATTTCTGAACCCTTTTTCTCAGAATCAACCCTGGTCATCTGAACTCGTTAAAATTTGACCCAACAGTTGTGACCTTGAAAGAAAGCTAATTTGAAATGACTCAAAAAAGCACCAAATCAGTAGTAGAAAAAGTTATTTTGCATGAATATATCTGTACACATCTATATTGGATAAGTAAAATTATATTACTATTCCTCATACCCATACTTTTCAAGGCAACTCAGGGAAAATATTTAAAAACAGGTGATCTAAAGAAGTTTAGATGAAAGGCAGCCAGGCCCTTGGATGCACTGCTCAGGAGCTGCCGCATAGGCCTAGTGTACTGGAGTGAAGAGTGAAGATGGTGGTGTCTGTGCAGGAAGCACTCTTGGAGGTGAGGTGCAGATGATGAGCAGCCCATCAGGGGTGGGAGCAGGGCAGGGGAGCAGACCCAGTCAGGCCAGGCCACTGGGAACTGGGAACAGAAGCAGACATGGGCAGACAAGGCACTGTGCCAACCCAGATAACACATGAAATTACAGAACAGCAATGTTAGGGGATTTGCTATCTACAGGGCACTCTGCTAGGGGGAAGGATGAAGTGCCCAACTCACCAAAAGAAGTCAGTCCAGCCTCACAGATCATTTAACAATCCAGAGCCGTGAGCGGCAGAGGCAATGGGCACCATACCATGATCTGGAAAGAGCTCCATGGCTGGTGTGGTTTGGAAAAATGCTGCGACACTGCGTCTCAAACACTCTCCGTACATCTGCAGCAACGCACCTCAGATAATTTGATTATCTGTATCTCAGATAATTTTTTCCAGTCTTTGGTGAGTCATTATTCAACAAAATGAAATTTAGAACTTAAGCTCATGGATGTGTACTGCATACCTTGCTTAAGGAATTGGCACACATGAGTCTCTGGCTCCAGGGTCAGCTGACCCAGTAGAGTATGGGAAGGGTTTGTGGAGAGCTCAGATCAAAGGAGGGGTGGTTACCAGAGCAAGTGGGCAGAGGGAGCACTGGGATGTTCTTGGTGGAAGATGTAATTTTTTTGTGAGCCTCCGGGGGGCTGTTGGTGAGGAAGCCTGGCAGACATGCCCCAAGTGGAGGCCACACAGTAGTGGAATCTGAGACCAGGAAGGTGGGTGTCAGAGTACAGCCATCACTCAGTTAGTCGGAGCTGGGGAGCTCTCACACAGAACAGGAGCGGAGACCAGATGAGGGATAAGGTTGTGTGAAACTCCACACCAGACAAGAGTTAGCTTATCTTCAGGCAAAACGGACTGCTGGGAATCTGTGAGCCAGAAAGGGGCAGCATCAGCTGTGTCTGCATCTGGATAAACCAGAAGCTGGGTAACTGGAGTCAGAGGGAACAGTGGAGGCATCGGAGAGGTGGAGGTGAGAGGCGCATGGCCCCATGTGGCAAGAGTGGAAATGGCTCTTTCATCCTTGTTTATTTTACTCATAAAAGGAAGTTATTGCTATTACCACTTCCAACACTCTAATTTTTCTTTGAAATCTCTGCTTCGGTTAGACATTACATGGCTTGTAATGAGCACGGTGAAATGCCGTGCTCTTAGTATGGTAATCTGAAGTAACAAATGTGGAACAACAAAACAGCTCAGACAATAAAAATAATTGTCAACCCATTTAACTCGCTCTGTGGCCACATTATACTTTTATAAATTATGAAGGTAGATGTGCTCACAAGTTCCTCGCTAACAAGGTCACCGGTTTCATGTGAATATTTCCCGCAGCTGTTGCTCTCACACCTAGAGAGGGGAGCGGCTCCAGCTATGTAGGGCAAGGCCGGGAATGCTAATGAGTCAAACAGATCAGTCCAAAATAGAAACATAAACCTTCAATTCATCAGGACACAACAGTTACGAAACAAGCACTGAGGAGAAAGGATCTGTGTTCAGGAATTCAACACTGCAACATTGCTTGAATTTTTGACATAGTTCTTGACCCAGGCTTGGCAAAATGCATACGCCGTAAATAGAGGGACAGGGGGAAAGGTTACAAGGGACCATTCCATAAACATGAATTGCACTTTTAGAAGACTTAACAAAGAATACATTGAAAACATGCTTCATTTTCTCTTTACTAGAATTGCTATATAGAGAACCTATCAGTAGCCACATCATGTGCTACAGGACAAAGTAAAAACTTAGAATTCGCAGTGATACAAGTGGCATTAGTAATGAATACAACAGAAACTTAATTTGAGGAAAAGATGAAATTATCCTTTACTATTCTCTGTTCAAGCAGAGATTATAACACTCCTAAGTGATAAATTTTTGTTTTATGCACTTCCCATTGCTTGTGCATTGAGGTCCTAAAATTGAGGTCTCATTGTAGGACACAAAGAGGGTAAAAGTGCAGCCACAGGGGCCACAGAAAGGAAAGGGGCTATACCACCAGACAGAAAACACAGTTTGCACAAGGATGTCTTCCAAGTGGAGGTCCTGGCACAGCATGGAAGGTCAGGAGCTTTCAGACTACAACTTCAGATGACATTCTGTGGCATGATGAAAATGTCACCAAACTCCTACAAAGGTGCAGTCTGAATGTGTCCATTATACTAAGGGGGGTAATGAATAGAGGGCAAGAAATCAGAAGAACTGCTCAACTCCATCAAAATCTTACCTTGGGAAATGTCATTGAGATACTAATTCTCAAACCATTTTCCTAGTATTCAGGGGGGGGAGTTAAAAAATCATAAAAGTAAAGACCAATGCCTTTACATCGTCAGGTAACAGATTTGAGGTGGTTATTTCTAGGAACCAGGCTTGATCCTTTGATGCTCTTTACATGGTACTTATTTATTTGTAATTTGTCTTATAAATGGCCCCAGATCTACTGGAAGAAAGGCAGGCACACAGGGAAGTCTGGCAAGTCCTTCATATACAAGGTTTGCATTAAAAAAAAAAAAAAAGTTAGCCTAGAGTCTTGTGAAAGAATAAAGGCACAAATGAAGAAGATCACAAGATTTGAGGGAAGAATAAAGAGATAAATGATTCTAAAATGCTAGCAATGATTTACCTAATTAGTCTTTGACAGCTTGAAATGTGTCCTACAGAAAAAGGTACTGCAGCAATCTGGGAGTTGTGTGTGCACAAGAAAAGCTAGATTAATGAACTGTAGACGTGAGAACAACATCCACCTGGATTGTATAATGATAATTAAAGTTACTTGGTATATCAGGACCTTCAAAAACTTTCTTAGAGCTAAATTTTATTAACAAAACCTAGCTTAAGTTTTGTATCATGCTAATTATTTTACCTATAGGGGACTTTCTAAAAATTATCAGGATCTTTTATTCTGATTTGGTAGCTGGGGGAAAGTAAGCTAAAGGAATGTAGAAAAATTCTTTAACAATTTGTTTCAATTTAACATTCAGCAAGGGAGAGATTTGTCCTCTGCAGATTTTAAGAGATTTAAATAGGGCCATTTATGTTCAGCTCAATTAAGCTACTGATCATCCCATTCTTATAGCAATAAAGTGTCTTTAACCCATTATTACTTTAGAGCATAAAATAGCCTGTGCTGTCCAATCTTTTATTCCAAACCTTGCATGGCTCATGCAGAGATTATTAGCCTGGGCCCAGTTTTCCTTCTATTAGGTAACAGTAAGTGGGCCTGATAGTCTAGACTTGCTCCTTGATAGAGCAAAAAGGGAAAGCTAGATAATTCACAGAAAAAAAGAATATACCTATTTAAAAAAAAAAAACTGTACAATTGCAAGTCTTAGGACATTTAAGAAAACAAAAAAAGGCACACAGTTCAAAGGTAGCCCAGAAGAATTCTTTTGTTGAATTTAAGAAGGTAACTGATGCCCTTACTCATCAAGATTAATGATGTCATTGATACAACACCATGGTAAATGGCAATGTGATATGGGTGTGTGTATTAGCATAAAGTAATCATTTAATTTGTTCCCTTCTAACCAGTATTTACTCTGTGTTCTCATTGTGTCAAGCACTAAGGAAAGAAGGGCAAAAAGAGGTATGTCCAGTCCACCAGGAACTCTCAGGTCAGTTAAAAACCTCTGTCCAAATGATAGAAGGAGAATTCTCTTTCTAGCAATGCCCAACTCAAAACAATGAGACACACTCTGAGTTAAATATATAAAAATATATATACTAAATAAAAATATGCTTAAAGACATTTTAGATCTACTTGGGTTGAATTGCCCAATTTCATAAATGAAAATATAGGACATCCAGTTAAACCTAAGTTTCAGATGAATAAAAATTTTTAATATAATTGTTGCAATGTTGGGACATACTTATATTAAAAATTATACTAAAATGATTTATCATTTATTTGGCATTCAAATGTGACTAGCATCCTATAATATTATATATCTACATTTGTACTAGAATGCCTTCCATAAATGCACTGAAAATAATAGGTGTTGGCCAGGGCATGAAGTAGCTGGAACTCTGTCTTTCAGAGTGTAACTTGGTGCGAGTACTGTGGAAAACTCATTGGTATTATCTGCAAAGTCCCCATAGAATGGCGTAGTATGACTTGGCAGTTCCACACCTGGGTATATGTACTCAGCAGAAATGTGTACATATGTCACCACAAAAACAGGTTCAAGGATGAGCATAGCAACCTTTCTCATAATAGCTCCAAAATGGACACAATGCAAATGTCCATCAAGAGCAGTCATGTAGAACTAAATACAGCAACAAATGAACACATTGTAAGTGCACACAACAACAGAAGTTACTCAAGAAGCCAGAAAAAAGTGGTCTACACACCACATTGTTCTGTGTATACAAAGTGCAAGATGATAGAAATAAACTAGATGTTAGAAACACGGAGGAGGAAGAGAGGTCACCTTTTGGTAGCAAAGTAAGCCTTATGATGAGAAGGGGCCATTTCTCTCTGTGCTTATGTCCTGTTTGTGTCTGGGAGGGAGTTGCACTGGTGTACTCAGGTTATGATAATCATCAAGATGTACACTTAGGGTGCGAGCATTTCTTGTATGTTTTGATATGTATCATTTTAAAGAGCATTTTTTAAATGCTTAAAAGAATGAGCTTTACTCAGCTGTAAAAAGAAATCTACTTCTGATAGATGCAGGAATAGATGCATCTGTCATAGATAGATGTGTTATAACTACATCATGGTTCCTCTGTGAAACAGAACCAGTAAGATCAAAAGGTATATAAATATACAATTTATTTACATGACATGATTTATTATTATATGGTTTGACATGATTAATTATAATAAAATGGCTCACAGAATTATGGGGGAGTAATCTTCTGTGGGCCAGCAGGTGAAGACCCAGGAGAGTCAGCGGTGCAGACGAAGCACAAAGGCTGCCTGCCGGCAGAGTTTCCTCTTGCTCAAGGGAACCCGTTTTTCAGTCTATTCAGGCCCTCAGTTGATTGGGTAAGGCCCACCCTACATTAGGGAGAGCAAGATAATTTACTCTGTGCCTACTAATCTAAATGTTCATTTCATCCATAACACCCTCCTAGTTTACACTGTAATCAGAGCAGTATTTTCAAGTCCAAGTCCACATTGTTCACATCGGTCCCTCTTCAGTTCTCCACTGCCCGCATATTAAAAACACAGACTCCTTAGAAAAATGTTTGAGTGCCTCCTTTTCCTTCTAGTACTCCTCCCCCAGACCACCCTCATTACATTGTGGGCTCCCCACTCTTTTTATTTTCATTTATTTTACACATTACACACCTGCTTCTTCCACCCACTGGGTCCCTGGACATGCTCTACATTTTTCAATCTCTATGTTTTAGATTATGATATTTTGCCTCTTTTCTAACCCTGGAATTAGCCATCCCTACTCTGTCTCCCTCTCCACTTGAAGCTCGATGTGACATGGGAAGCAGTCCTGAAATTGAGCGTAAAGTACCCACGTACGCCCCACAACCCACCAGAGAGGTGGTTGTCAAACATTTCTACTTCAGTCTGCCTTACAAGTTTCTTCTGTCTTTTTAAAAATGTAAGTGAGTGTAAGGATACAGCGTAAAAACTTCCTTTCTCCACCCTATAATCCTCACCAGAGGCAACCCAACGTTATCAGATGGTCATTTAACATTTCTGAGCTATTCTACTTGTACACAAGAAGACTAAACAGTTCCTCCTTTCTTGAACAAATGGTGACATACTATATTTGCTATTTTCCATAATGCTTGTTTTAAATGTAATCTTTATTATATTTTTTCAATACCATTAAGTTCCCTTACATGCCCCTCCCCACAGCAATCACTACACTGTTGTCCATGTCCATGAGTCCTATTTCCTTTTTGCTCAGTCCTGCCATCCCTTAACCTCCCCCCAACCACTAGCTGTCATCTGCTCTCCATCTATGAGTCCGTCTCTAGTTTGCTTGTTATTTCAGTTTGTTCACTAGATTCCACACATGAGTGAAGTCATATGGTATTTGTCTTTCTATGACTGGCTTATTCCACTTAGCATAATGTTCTCCAGGTTCATCTGTACTATTGCAAAGGGTAAAATTTTCTTCTTTTTTACAGCTGAGTAGACTTCCATTGTGCAAATGTCCCTTAGTTGTTTTATCCACTCATCTATTGATGGACACTTGGGCTGCTTTCATATCTTGGTGATTGTGAATAACATAACAAAGAACATAGGGTTTCTTATGTTCTTTCAAATTAGTGTTTTGGGTTCCTTCTGATATATTCCCAGAAGTGGGATTGCTGGGTTAAAAAACAGTTCCATTTTTAATTTTTTGAGGCATCTCCATACTGCTTTCCACAATGCTTGCACCAGTCTGCATTCCCACCAACAGTGAAAAAGAGTTCCCATTTTTCCTCATCCTCGACAGCACTTGTTGTTTGTTATGTACTGATGATAGCCATTCTGACAGGTGTGACATGGTACCTCATTGTGATTTTAATTTGCATTTCCCTCATGATTAATAATGTTGAGCATCATTTCATATGTCTGTTGGCCAACTGTGTGTACTCTTTGGAGAAGTGTCTATTCATGTCCTTTGCCCATTTTTTAAATTGGATTATTTATTTTTTTTGGTGTTGAGTTTTGTAAGTACTTTATAAACTTTGGATATTAATTTCTTATTAGATGTATCAGCAAATATGTTCTGCCATTCTGTGGGTTGTCTTATTTTGTTGATTTCCTTTGCTGTGCAAAAAATTTTGAAAAGGCAATTAAGAAAACAAATTCATTCACAATTGCTTCAAAAAAGATAAAATACCTAGGACTAAACCTAGCCAAGGATGTAAAAGACCTGTACACAGAAAATTATAAGACAGTGAAGAAAGAAAATGAAGAAGATACAAGTAAGTGGAAGTACATACTGTGTTCATGGATAAGAATTAACATCACAAAAACATCCATACTACCCAAAGTAAAATATAAATTAAGTTCAATTCTTATCAAGATTCTAATGATGTATTTCACAGAACTAGAACAAATATTTCAAAAATTTATATGGAACCACAAAAGGCCCTGCATTGCAACAGCGATCCTGAGAAAGAGGAACAAAGTTGGAGGAATCACACTACCTAATATCAATCTATAGTACAAGACCATAGTAATCAAAACAGCATGGTACTAGCATAAAAACAGACAAATGGATCAACAGAACAGAATAGAGAGCACAGAAATAAACCTGCACCATTATACTCATTAATATTTGACAGAGGAAGCAAGCACATACAAAGGGCTAGAGATAGTTTATTTAATAAATGGTGTTGGGAAAATTAGATACATGCAGAAAAGTGAAACTAGACCATCTGCTTACATCATACACAAGAGTAAACTCAAAATGGATCAAATACTTAAATGTTAGACCCCAAACCATAAAAATCCTAAAATAAAACACAGGCAGCAAAATCTCAGACATTGTTTGTCGCAATATTTTCTCCCATGTGGCAGATATATCTCCCCAGGCAAGGGAAATAAAAGAAAACATAATGCTTTTCTTCACTTAACTGTATAAAATAAGACATAACTCCATATTTGTACAAAAGGAACCTAACCATCCTTTATAGCTGCATAGTATTGCATTGTATGAATTTTCATAATATATTTAAGTACTGACCTAATGATGGAGACTTAGATTGTTTTCAGCTTCTTGCTATCAGCTATAATGCTATAATAAATGATTCATTAGATAATTTGTTTCACATATATGTGGATTACATCTAGTGTGCAAATTCTTAAAAGGAGAAATGCTGGGTAAAATGGTATACACATATGTAACTTTGATTGTATTGTTAAATTTCATTTGATAGAACTGCATCAACTTATGTTCTATTAGTGTTGTCTGACAGTTTCTGCTGCTTTCACACATTTGCTAACAGAATGTGCACTAAACCTTTTGTTCTCTGGTAATATAATTGGTACAAAATGTCTCCATGCAGTTTTAGTTTGCAGTTCTGTTATTACAAATGAGCTTGAGTGTGTTTTCACTCATTTAAGGTCTGTTTATATTTCCTACCTTCCTACCTTCAAACTATCTGATCACAAAAGTTACCCTTTTATCTACTGAGTTGTTGACCTTTTCTTAGCAATTTTAGATGCTCTTTATATATTTATGAAAGAGCCCTTTGCAATATGAGTCACAAATGCTTCTTTATTGGTGTTTTGACTATGGTAGTTTTTAACATATTGATAGTTTTTGTTTTATGTGTTTCAATTCAACAATCTTTTTTCAATAGCTTTTCGGTTTTATGCCAAATTAAAGAGTCTTCCTAATTCTATGATTATTTAAAAAACTCCTTTCTGTAGTTTCTTCTTACTGATTTATATATATTTTACATTTGTCTTGGATTCATCTCAAATTTATTCTTCTATAAGGCATGAGGTTTGAATTCAAATTTATCTGTAGTGGACATTCAGAAATCTCATGAACTAACTCATGAAAACAGTTACCTTTTATGCCTTTATTTTACTAACTGTCATTTGAAAAAATACATAATTTCTCAATTTAGCTATAAAGTTAGAAGCATTTTTAAGTGTAAAAGGACAGAGTAATAGACATCTGCGAGATAATTTCCCTCTCATATAAGACTTGTGGTCTCCTGTTTATAACACACTTTACTCCCTCACCCTCCAGCACATTCCCTTATTGACACCAGGCATTTGGAACCCAAAGGTTGGTAATCACTGTCACACCTCTCCTGTGCCAAAGTGTAATCATTCTAAGTCTCTCCTTTCCCCAGCTATTAGTCTATCATCTTTGAATATGATTTATGGCACTGTAAAAGGCAACCCTCATTGTTATTTTATTTTGCATTTATAATGAGAAGTGGTGAAGTTATTTGAAGCCAGATTATTAAAGAAAGGCACTGACCCAGGTGCATCATGAAACCTCTAGGAAGAAACTTAATTATATCTCATTAAAAAGCTGAATGCTGTCTTGTGATTTGAGTATATTAAACCTTTCAAGGTTCAGTTCAAGATTCTTGTCATTCAAAACTCACCTCTGGAAAGCTAAATGGCATTTGTAGTAAGGTTTCTCCACTTGGAATGCCCAACTGGCATAGATAACCACTTCTGTTTGTTTTTTTTTTCTTTTGCGGGGGTATGTGAGCTATTACTGCAAAAGTTTTTATTCTCCTAGTTGATACAAATTGTCAGCATTATACTTTTTCCACTTCAATTACCATGTATAATGGTTTTGTGAGTTATCTTTAATCCTAACTTATGCAGTTTTCTAAGAATTTCTAATACTTTTGTTATGTATATAATCTTCATTTTCATCTTAAAAATATGTATGTGATAATCAAAAGAAGATGCAAAAATAGAGAAAACCATGGAGGTGATTTGGGGAAGGGAGGATGGAAACTAAGAGCTCTGTTTTGGAGTGTCTTTCCTGAGGCATCTGTTAGTCACAAAGAAGGAGTTGTCATGGGTGCTTGGGCTGAAGAGAGAGACTTAGAGATCATCACCATAGAGAGGATAGGGTGAAATTGCTTAGAAGAAAGTGAAGCTGGGAAACAGAGGAGGGCCAGAGATGATGCTCTGGAGCTGGTTTAGAGGAGAAAGAGTTTGCAAGAGAGTGAAAATTCAGCCAGGGCAGCAGGTGAGACAGCAGAGCCAAGTTCCAGGGGATTTGAGAGGGGAGGTGGTGGGAGAGTGGTCAGTTGTGTGATTGTTGCAGTGAGAGAACAGAATAGGGAATGGCCCGTGGGAGTGGGGAAAGGTCTCAGTGATTATGTAAATTCAGCTCAGATTGAACAAGACAGTGGAGAAACTGGAGACAGCAAGATCAGACAAGTCATTCCAAAATAACTGAATGATGGAGTGAGGAGACAGGATGGGCAGGAGGGGAGGGACAGCTAAGGAAGGGCCATGTGATTTTTAAGGTCTTACAGACAATGCAGACTGACAATGAGAAGGCACACCAGGACTGCTGGGTGGTGAGACATTCCCACTTGCAGTTGGTGGGTGTAAATTTACATGGAAGCCTTGGGTGATTTTGTACATTAACCTGCTTGGGGGCAGCTGAAAAGAAAGGAGATTGCTGGGATTAACCAGAAATGGGCCTTGCCAGGTGGGGAGCCAGTCTTCAGTGAGAGAGATTCTTGGAAGTGTAGGAAATGGGATCATGGACTCCAAAAGAGCAGAGGACTTTGAGGGAGAAAGGAAGAGAAATGATTTAAAAATACAACCTCATGTCTTCCTCTTTTTTATAAACAGGAAGATGTCTGAGTAAGAGTCGTTTACCAGATGTCTCCTAGGTTTCCATAGTCACCAAGCTCACACTGTCACTCCTACCTGTTCTGGCAGTCTCAAATGTGACATAAAGGGCGTCTTTATTGATACATGAAGATGAAGTAGCAAATTCTGTAACCCAGCTGACAGTAAAAATTTCCCTCCTGAGTTTTCTAGACAGAATTCTAAGTAAACTGTAATTTGGAAACTAGATAACATCACCTTACATAAATTTCCCATTCATTTAGAGTAATAACATTTTCATGTTTGAACTGTGATATAATATTCAAATAAGGCACGAGGTGGGCATTGTTGGGAGTACCTTCTGAGATTTTGTTATATGAAGTTACTGGTTTACCTGATAACCTGCACGCTTTATAAATGAGCGCTTGAACTCTGACAAGTGTCAGTCTTAAATCATGATTTGATTAATCAATGGCACATTTGTAAAAGTGAACAAAAGCCTTATGATACACTGGGGTTAGCAGCCTACTTGCTGATACAGGCAGTAGAATGGAGGAGGACATGGAAAAGGAAATGAAAAAGTCCCCAAAGTATTGGGAAGCATTCAAGCTGTAGGCATGTTTGCTATGAAGAAAAACAAACCAAGACGTAGGTCATCTATATCACATCTGATGTATTTGTGTCTTTTCTCCCACTTCTACCAAAGAGCCTTGCCTCCTGGATTCTGACCCTACCCTCCAAGCCCTGAGCAGAATATTCTCAAAAGTTGTAGCTACTGTTTCCCACATCCTGGTCCAAGAAATAATGTCAGGTTGGCTATCTCAGAGTGTCCTCAGAATCTTTGGGAAAATGGAGGTTTTAGGGTCCTGTGCCAGAAATCTTCATTCAATAGGTCTTAGAGGGGGCTCAGGAGTCTAATTAAAAATAGATTTGCCCAACTAATTATGACACTTAGGCAAAGTGGAGAATCACTATTGTAGATTATATAATGGATAGAATCAATGAATAATTTTAATTATTTGTATAATAAAATTTATCAAATATAACAAAATTAGGAATTTTAACTTTAAATCAGCATCTCCTTTGAGTTCTAATATTTCAAGGATGATTACATCAAGAGCACCATACCACCCTGAAGGGCAGAGCACACTGGTCTCAGTGTGTCCA
The DNA here is from genome assembly GCA_004024845.1 of Tonatia bakeri. Classification (NCBI taxonomy): domain Eukaryota; kingdom Metazoa; phylum Chordata; class Mammalia; order Chiroptera; family Phyllostomidae; genus Tonatia; species Tonatia bakeri. Next base: position 96,114 of record PVIA01004732.1, read on the forward strand.
GCCTTATACAGCATGACGGAACAGACAGACCTTCAGTATCTTTTTTGTTGTTGTTGTTTAAGAGTGATGATGGTCCATGGCTACTCAAACAAACTGACTCTTAATTCACTTAGCAAGATGAAGAATTCACATGTCAGTTCCTCATGTGAGCAACATAGAATCTAAATAAATATAATCACATTGATTGTGGTGGTTGATTGAGGTAATGAATAATTGACAATGGCAATTCCACTGATAACTCAAAGGTCACCTTCAGAGATACTGTTAGAAATCTGAGCTCATGATAGATAGATGTCAAGTATGCTTGTGAACAGTTTGATTATTAATAATTAACTTACAAAATATAAGTGGAAAATAAAATTTCTTAAATTAATAAATTACCTTACCTCATAAGTGACTTTAAATATATGTAAGTAATCAAATTCATTAATCCATGTTTTCTTGAGTTACCATCTGAATCTCTAAAAGTTTATATTTTTCAACTCTTACAGGGAAAATGAATGGGTCACTTCACATTAGGGATTGTGTTAAATTTCGGCCCCTATATTCAATGAGTAATCATCATGGGTGCATACTCAAGTAAATAGGTGTCTAGACTCAATTGATTTGGAGAAGTTTTGGAGCCTTATTGGAGATACAGTTAGCTGCTTCTCAATACCTGTACTCCTAAAAATAGACCTTCTGATTTTCAAGATTACGTAGCCATTTAGTATAAAGACTGCATTCATCACTCTCCTTCTCGCCAGGTGTAAGTGACTAAGTCCCACCTCACAGGATAAGTGGGAGAGCAGGCGCACCTTCCGATGGCTTCCCTAAACGGAGTAGGCATTCCTTCCTTCTCGTCCTGCCAGCTGGAGCATGGGTGTGAGGACTACAGGAAGCTGGAGCTGTCTTCCTGACAAGTGAGAGCCACTTGTTTGTTAGGTTTGGCAGGACTACAGGAGAGTCATGGAGGCCTCATATTTACCCCAGAATGACCACCTCAAGCTCATCTCTATAAGATAGAAATGAACCCTATCTCATAGGATTCAATGCTATTGGGGGTTTTTGTTATTCTCCATCAAACCTATTCTGAAGTGACTTTGGTCTCTTATAGGGTGACTCTCCAGGCAGTTGGTACTTAATCTGGCACCCTTCATATTACTGCCTTCAACTTTAGCCAACTCAAAAATAGAAAAAGAAAAAACAAAGTACAAGTTGCCATCAGGCCACTGTTTCACCCTCCATCTCTTCTCAGGGCCAGAAACATAGTATGGGGTGGTGAGCCAGGCATTTGCCCAGCAGGGTGGCAGGACAGGGTTCCTGGTGTCCTATGTGGTCCATATGCAGATAATTCATAGCTGACTGGAAAAGGTAACCAGAGATGGCTGCTTTCCATAAGGCCAGATGTGAGTTACTTCCATAGTGAATATCTGTGGAAGATGGGGACAGAGTGTCTTTGATGTAAGGCACTTCATGGGTGTAAAATGTGATTGTATGCCGTTACTTGTGGAAAGGGTTTGTGACAAAGACAGTTCTTAGAGGCAACTGGCTGTAGACTCTCTTGTTTTTTAATAACATATGTGTCAGCCAAACAGACATATGCCATAACAGCTTTTAATTATTTCTGCTGTTTGCTTACTTCTTTGCATTAAACACGACTTTAGTCGTTTGCATGTTCATCTGAAATCTTCATTCCCTTATCCTTGGTAATCACTTCTTAGGTAATTGCTGCCTGGTCTGTGGGGATTTTTGTGAAAACAATCAGCCTTTCTTCAAGCCGAAACTGTTCCATTTACCTTGAAGTTCTTTTTTATTTTTTTTTCCTATTCATAGTTTCTGCTGATCTTTCCTGGCAGGAGGGAAGTTTCGATTACGCCTGCAGTAACTTGTTCTCTTGCCTGTGGTTCAAGTATTACCCTGTTTTACAGTCATTCCCCTGGCAGGTTCAGGGTGGGAGGTGTGTCTCTGGGCAGAGGAAGTTGTCACTTATACTTTAACCCTGAGTTGGATAATTTCATAGGGGATTTTGAAAAGAGCTTGTGGCACATTACTATGACTATGCTCATTTGGATTTAACGGAAAGCGTGTGTCACTGGGGAAGAACAAAGAGGTTTTTATGTGGTCTCCCATTGAGTTCCATTAGGGTAACCCACATGACCAATTCTGAAGCTACTCCACAGCATCTACAGTCTCAGCCAACATTCCCCATGGAACACACACTGATTTGAACAGCAAAAAAAAATGTCATGTTGTCATGTCATCTGTGACATACCATGTACACAACATACAACCTGCTCCATAAATAATCCAGACTAACAATGAGACGCAAAACGCATACAGCTGATAAGACAGGTCCCAGTGTGGAAGGAAAGCCAAAGTGACGGATGAGGTGGGTTCCTTTGAGAGCTCTACCTTTCACAACACCGAGTGGCAAACTGCCACTTGGACACGAATCAGCAATCAGTTGCACATTCTTCGGAGTGTGTCAAATGCTCTTTCTATCCAGGCACATCTCTCCCATCTGGCAGGGGTGTGTCATATTTCCACAAGGTTTCAATGAGCAACCTGCAGTCTTGTGAGGCTCAGGGAAAGGATGCTTCACTACATATGTGTATACATATACATCTGGTTTCTCTCTGCTCTCCTGGCCAGAACCCACTGTTCTGACTTCTCATCACCTTCCTTTCCTAGATGAGCATGGTCTAGGGAGAGAGTCCTAAACTCTGAGACAGGATCTGTGTCCAAATTATTGCTGTCAGATCAAAGGCAGTCTGCCCAGTGAAAGCTGAGTTTCAGACAGATAACAGTTTTTTAGTGTTATGTCCAAAATATTCACTACTTCTTGTTCATCTGAAGTTTAAATTTAACTGAGTGTCCTGTATATTTATTTGGTAAATCCAGCAACCTTAGTCCAAATTCAATTTCTGCCACTGACTCAAACATGCCATTTAGTATCAAAGATTCTCAGCTTTTTCATGGTCAGAAAGAGGAGGATGAAATTGCAGGGAGAAGGGAAAGAGATGGGTTTTAGTACTTACCTCTCCCAATATCTGGTTCTGTTTTATCAATATATATTATTAATTTGACAGATTCTTATTGAAACTCTCTTGTGGGCCAAGCAATGTCTTTTGAATAAGTCATCAGAGAGGTGTAAGAAATAGGCCTCAGGAATTAATACCATTGGTTCTGTTTTACATTTATAGCAACCCTGTAACAAAATAGTTATTTCTATTTTATACATAAGAAAAATGAGATGGAGAATTTGTCATAGAACCAGTCGCTGAGGGAGTTAGATATCAATGTGCTTCTGAAGATGAACTTTTCTGTGTACCATTCTGCATCACACATCTCTCCAGCGACAAGGCAGAACAAAACTTGGCACCAGAAGTACTACAAATGTGTTATTGGTAGGCTTCCTGCTTATTCTTTTCCCCTTGTGCATGCTGTAAAGATTCCTGGTATCCCAGAATAACTGATGGTGCTGTTCATCAGGCCAGTTCTTATAACACGGTCAGTTGAACACAGTTGTTTCCTAGTGGGGCCATTTTGAAAGCACTCTTTTTAATGATGTCTGTCCAAATGTCAAATTACTAATGTTAATATAGAACGTGTTACTAATGAGACAACTGGATCTTTTTTCTTTCACTGACCTCCCTTCTTCAATCTTTCTTAGATGGGACTTAGGGAGCTTTAGGAAGGGTTGAGGCCCTGGAGAGAGGGAAGGATGCTTGTTGAGCACATTACTTGGAATAAAAATAGCTGAATGCTTAGTAATGTCTTCTTAGGTCATGTCAAAATATCCCTGGGATCAAAATAGTGGTAGCAAAAGAACTACATGAAAACATTTCACTTGCCTAGCTACAAAGATGATGAGTTTATTCCTAATCATTCATGTACCACTTTCTGGGGAAACACTGTTCTCTTTTGGAGGATATAACCAGGAGCAGCAAACGGGGTGGAAACTCTCCCCAAAACGAACTGACCTGTAGCTCAAGGAAAGGGCTTCTGTGATTGTGTGCAGTCTTAAAAGTTGTCCACATGATACAAATATTTTTCCTGATTTGTTGGCTTTTATATATATACACATACATACAGGATGGGGAAAAGGAGGCTTATAGTTGTAAGTGAAACAGCATTTATTCTTGGATTATTATTTATAAATTATTATATTAGTTTCCACATGAACAACTATAAATGTACTCTTGCCTCATGCTGTGCGTGTGTATGTGTACACACACACACATATATAATACCTATATATACATATATATACTTATATGTGGGTATATATACTTATACATACACATATCTACACACACACACATGCTTGTGGTTAAAAAGTTAAAAACTTCCACAAATCTTAGGAAAATATCAGTACCCCAATCTCCTCCCCTCTGTCTTGGAGCAACAAATTTTACTGTTCTTCTGTGAATTTATTTCTATTTTTCTAGTTTTTTCTTTTTCAATTACAGTTTACATTCAGTTTTATTCTGTATTAGTTTCAGATGTACAGCCTAGCCTAGACAATTATGTAGGTTACAGAGTGGTCCCTTTGACATTTCCAGTGCCCACCTGGCCCCATGTATACTCATAGTTATTTAAGATGACTTACTATATGTTTCTACTTTTAAAAATGAATTATTTTGCTACTTTTTGATATTTTAGGTTTAGGCAGTATCTATGGGAAATGCGATTAATTTTCTCTCACCCTGCTGTTCATCCATCTGAAAGCACTCTGTCTTCCTTCCTTCTACTGCAGTGATTCTTGGTTTTATCAATATTCTTTGTTTCTGTTGTTTTGACCTTATCCACAGGTGAGCCAAGTAGTATAATATGATGACTTTTCCTTCCCTGTACCTTTTATTATCTCTGTTTATAATAATTATCTTCTTTTTGATGACTTAGCTATCCGTGCTTCCCATAAATCTAACCCTAAGTACTCTGTCCATTATCTGTATCCTCTCCAATATTTCAGATGTATTAGGTATTTTGTCATTTTTGTCTTGTTAAATGGCACCACCAGAAACCTTCTGACGTGCCCAGTACACATTAGCTGTGCTCTGTGCCTGGCCACCCCTGGCTCCCTTTCACCAGCATCTGAGGAGGCTACCTTTCAGATGCACTGGAACTTCTGTTTTTGATCAATGCATTGCTCCTTTTTGGAGCAGTACATTCTTCAGTACTTTCTGATATAGGGTTCTTGAATGTAAATGCTGGGAATGTGCATGTCTAAACACATATTCACTCTATTCTTATTCATAATCCCCAGCTAACCTGAAAGTCCAGGTTCAAGGTCACTTTCCTTCAGGATTTTGAGGGTATTTTTCTATTATCTTCCAGTATCTTCTGTTTTGATTCACACCTCTGACCATTTCTCACCTTGGCTGCTTTCTGTTGACCTGTTTGCTCTCTAAAGCTAATAAAATCTTCTTCTTTCTCCCAGTGTGATGATCATATTAATATTATAAAATAATTAAGACTTACTTAATAAATATGCCATTATATCAACTACTTGTTGGCATTGTGCTGGATGCTGGGTTCCCAGAAAACAGGACAGACTCCAGGCAGTGCTTAAACTTCAAAGAGAGGCAGTGTCATGAAAATCAGAGATACTGCTTTCTAACTCACATATATTTGTAGATTTAGATAGATACAGTATGGAGGGTGTTCACATACTGCATCTGTGGCTCATATTTAAACAAAGTTAGTGACCAACTAGTAATCTACAGAAATCTTTGGTTCTTATAGCTGTATATTTTGTATCTGCAAAAACTATTTCCTGCTCGACACATATCAGACATCAGGAAATATTGATCAGCCATACCAGCCATGAAGCAAGCCTTGGCAAGCAGATTATAACAAGAGAGATTCCTAATATCAAGGCAAAAACAGTACAGAAAAAAACATTTGGCCTTATAATTCTGGACAGTTGCTTCTCTTTGTCAGGAGTTTGTGGATCTTCCAGAGTTAAACACAATTCTCAGTAATAACCAGGAAGGCTTCTTATTTATTACTTCATAACTAGAGTGAGCATCTGTAGATGCCAATAGGAAGCAAAGTCACAGATACCTAGTCACATGGAATAGTCATCACAGCGTTTATGGCCAAAGCTTCTGGACATTAATAAACCCAGTGAGGATGTCAGAACATTTAGCTCACCTGTGTCTCATCAGCTTGTCCACTAAATAGGAGACAAGGTTAAGGAAATAGGAAATTCGGAATTAATGTGATGGGGAAAGAGTTGACCATGGAAATAAAAGTACAGAAAGAGAAAAGCCTGGTGTTAACCTGAGACATTCTGCCTTTTCTTTGGATGAGGGCAGTGCACAGTGCAGCATCAGAAGAAAGCTAGGAACCCAACAATCTGTGTGGCCCTGGGTTTTTAAGACTATTCAGAGTATCAGACTCATCTGAACCCCCAAAGGGCTTATTTAGGAAGACAAACACCAGGGCTCTATCCCAGACATACTCTGCAACAAATCTGTGTTTTGGTAAGCTCCTCAGATGACTCTGGTGTGCACAAGTGTCTGGGAACTGCTGCTTGATCTTGACTTAATGAGAGGGAGCAGAGACTCCAATATCCCACCTGTTTGGAGGGCATTTCCATACTGCATCTGTGGCTCATATTCCAACAAGTTTAATGACCAATAACTAGAATTTTTTTTCTTGTCTTTTATCTCTCCCTATCCACAGGTAGACTTCAGGATTCCATGCTGTCATTTCTTTCCTATTTAAGGCTGTTCTTGAAATTTATCTTAATCTGCTTCTCCTGCTATAAAGTTAAGTGTGTGTGCATATAAGTTTCTGTGTGTACCCACATATATATGTTTGGTGAGGTACAAAAGTAACTGGGAGAAAATACTCTTACAGTCTTCAGTAAATAAGTAAAGTACCTGTACTTAATGACAGGAGGTACATTTATAACTTTCTATTCATTTTTATAAGTAATTAGAAAACCTGAAAAATTTGAGCTGGAGTTGAAGTGGTGGGACAGGGTTCACCTACAACTATTTAGTAAGCTTTTCAAGTTTGTAAACCATGCAAGTGTATAAGCACAATTAAACACAATTCTGTTAATTTGATAAAAAATCTGCAGGAATTCTACTTTAATCATTTTATGAGATGGTGCTGAAGACAGACTAACCCCTTGAAAGCTAAATTGCAGGTAAATGGTCTAATTGGCCCATTGTCCAATAGAGCTGTTATGTATCATAGGCATAATGCTGATTAAAAAAAATTAAACTTGGAGGAGGCTCCTTGGTCTACTCTGCTCTAACAGTCCTGTAGCATAGACAGATGGACAGTGGGCCCAGGGACCCAGACTTTGTTAAGAGGTGAATGGAGCCCTAGAATCAGGCTTGATCTTAAGAATTGCTGGCTTCTGACCACTCCCCTGTCAACCTCCTGAGCCACTCTGACAGAACAGGACAGGAGAATGAACATGAGACACCTCAGGGGCTGCCACTCAGGTCATTTCACAGAGGCTGCTTCATCTTATGCTGACCATGCAGGTCAGCTAGAGAAAGAACAAATGTATAGGGTACAGAAGCTCTGCAGCTGCACCTCCGGGCAGTTCACTCTCACCAAAGCCACATACACACTGACTGGCTTCCCTCTGTCCGTGCACACCCGCCAGAACACAGGCCCATCAACGGGACAGTGAGCAGGTGCCCACAGGCTGAGTGCTTCTGAGCATGATGCAGTCCCTGCTCCTCCTTAACCTTCTCTGAGGGTCCTCCCTGCAGGGCCCACCCCTACAGTGCTCCTGGCTCCCTCTCTCCAGGTCCCAGGCCAGCTGCCAGCCTCTCCCACCTGCAACAACATTCATTTTATTCTTACTAACATCTTCATCCCATAAAATAGAGCTCTTTCTGAATTCCTTCTTGGATCAATATAATGCATACACCAAAACACTACTTATTGTGTGGGCACACTGCAGCAAAAGGCCCTGTATGAGAGTCTGGCCACAGACAAGGAGATTGATTTGGGTTAAGTGGCTGTACAAATCTGTTACAGGCACACCGCACTCAAAAAAAGAAAGACTGACCCTCTACTGCTATTTGATACTTCTGATTGCTTAGGGCCACCCTGTTTTCAGTTTGTGATAATGCAAAGTACTGGGCTTCTTTCAAGCCACTGGCACCCAACAGCAGAACCACCTTGGGAGAGATCCACCTTGAATACCCCCAATACCAGAGTTATTTTGTGGACAGGCTGTGTGGAAGTTGGCATGGAGGTTAGAGAACATCAGACTCTAAAGGAAGCATGGGATCCTGGAAGAAGTTCCAGCGGATGAGGACACAGAGGAAGGAGAAGTGAGCTGTGTGGGAGTGCAGCGGTCATGAAAGGACAAGCTTCCATCACAGCTGCTGAGGCTCCCCTCCATGTCTGGGCCCACAGCCCACTTCTGGGGCATCAGACTAGTACAGTCTGTGGTCAGCCACTCTCCAAACTACCTCTGTTCTTTTCATCTTGATGGAGTAGCAACCAGCACCATTGTTTCTAAAAATTCCTGTTTTACACTAGTAAAACTCTACATTCATGTATTTTCAATATTGACGGGGACATGGGACATATGATACTTAAGTGGTTATGATACTTTTCTCCCTAAGAATAGGAATGTGTTGTTATGATATTATGGAGTGAGGGTTAAATTACTGGCTATTCTTCAGGTAGGACCAAAGTCATAAGATAATTTGCTGCATAAAAAAATTATTTTCAGAATGAATATGTTTTTAGATTTCCCAAAAGGTCAATGATAAGGGTGGGAATGGAAAGAATTGACAATGCAGAGATCTGATGATATATGTACTTTTTTGTAGGTTATGCTATATCTCAATTAAAAAGTTTACATAAAACATCATTGAGATGTTACTTTATCCTGGCATAAATTACTAACACTTTCTGTTACAAGACAAGAAAATTCTCACTGAGATAGAAGCATCACACAGACTGAATTATTTTAGAGAAGCCCCTTATCAGACATGAAGCCGAGGCATAGATAAAAATAACCTTGGAAAATATAATTTTACTAAATGATTTCTGTGCTGAAAGATTTACCTGTTCCTTCAAGTTGTCTATCCACAAGAAAGCATCTAAGTAAATCTCAGGTTGCTCTTGAAACAGGCCATCCTGCAGAGAGTGATTATCTGAGAGGTCTAGGAGAACACTCTCCCAGCTTGAGGCCTGTGTCCTATTTAATCACCCTGTTTCAGATGTGATTAAAAAGAAATCCAAGTTTAGTTGTTGCAACGCCTAGCCAAGAAGAAAGACATGAGAAAGTGCCGAGGTCTTAAAAAAACATGCAGTCCTTTGAACACTCAGAGCCAAGAGGTGGTTCCAGTTTCTATTGTAATCCGGAGAAGTCAGTCTCCCAAGATTAATGCCTGCCTGTGGAACTAGCCAGCTGCAGCATGCCCACACACAAACACGCTCCATGCACACACATGCCAAATGCACAGAAACACACTCCGTGTACACACAAACATAGCACATGCACACACAGACATACCACATGCACACATGTGTACACACAAAGAATGCACAAATGCAAGCTACACACATAAGCATGCACATGCACCACACGTGCACACATACAGAGGCATTAATAATCCACTGAGGATATTGCATGTAGCCAGGCCTGGTGCTCACTGACAATAACAGAACTATGATCTGCAGGTCTAAATAGGTCAGCCACAGTTATTATGGTATCTTTATAAAAATGTTGCCAGAATGAAATTAAGATATAATATTAGAGCCATTCAGGCTTCTTGTTTCTTCTCTGATTTATTTTATTTGCTACAACTTAACACTTTATAAATAATTTGTGTATTTCCAAATATAACCATTTTTTTATTTTATATAGGCATGTTTTATTATACATCATACATTTAACTGTTAATAAAACCCCAAATCAATGACCTTAAATCCTATGTTGTAGTTTAAATAAAAGAGCAATTTGTCAAAGAAATAAGGCCCTTCTCAGACTTTCTGCTATCTTATTTTTTTCCTAAATTTTGCAAACTAGCCTGTCCCCATTTTGTTTTATTGAAATCTATGTTATCCCTGAAGGATGCCCTTGCACACACATGTGTGTGCACACATACATACTTCCTTTCCCACACTGACTACTGACCATAATAAATATATATTTGGTCTCTGTCCCAGTTCCTGTCATACAGCTCCTACAAGCCTTGGAATCTCAGTGGTGACCTCTAGATGACTTTAAGGATGGTAATGGTGGCCAGAAAGACCAAGGCATAATGAGAGGGTTGGAACTTTCAGCCAGGGGAGAGGGACTAGAGATTGAATTCAATCACCATTGTTCACTGATTTAATCAATCATGCCTGCATAATGAAATCTCCATAAAAACCACTAAACAAGGAGATTCAGAGAGCTTCCAGGTCCTGGGAGGGTGGTCAGCTGGGAAAGGTCACAGATGCTCCATGCCTTCCCCCATACATTGCCCTGTGCTTGTCTTCCATTTGGCTGTTCCTGAGTTATATCCTTTATAATAAACCAGCAATACCAAGGTTTCCTGAGTTCTAAGAGCCATCCTAGCAAATTAGCAATCCTGGAAGAGGGGGTATTTTGGGAACCCCCAGTTTGTAGCCAACTCAGAGAGAAGTGTAGGTACCCTGAGGCTCAATGCTTGGGACTGGTGTCTGAAGTAAGGTCAGTTTTGTGGGACTAAACCCGTAACTTGTGGGTTCTGACACTAACTCTAGTTAAAATTAAATTGAATTGCTGGACAGCCAGTTGGTATACAGAGAGCAGGAGGCTTGCTTAGTGTGGAAAACCCACACATTTGGTGTCAGAGTGATGGAGCTATAAAAACAGCTCAGTGAGAATAACTTTTTCACCCCCTTCGTTATGGGGTCATCACCCCACAGTCAGCCCAGCTCCTTGGTAAGGTCCAGCTTTTCCTCTGCTTGCATATTTTCCCTTTTATATAGCATCAGAATTTTTCTTACTTTTGATATTACTAATACCTAATGATAACAGAAATAGAAAAAAACATAAAATAATAAAAATAGGAATAGAAATTTGTAACTAACTGCATACTAGGCACTGTATTATGTGTTTTGTAGAACAAAACAAAAACCTATCTTCAGTTAAATCTCATAAAAGTCCTTCGAGGTAGTTATAATAACCCTCATTTTACAAATATAAAAACTTCTGTTTTATTATTAATATACTTCCCAACTCTTTCTTGTTACAAATTGTTTTAAAGGGTAGAACTCTACTTGCACTCTTTCCTCACCTTCCATTCACTCTTCAGTCCCCACTGTTCTGCTGAGTCTACTTTTACAAAACATCACCATTGATATTCTAATCATCAGTTCCACACCCTCTCTCTGGCTATCATCTTCTACAATTGCTTATTCTATTTTGAACTACAAACCCCTTCACCTTCTTGACACCCTTTTACTTATTGTCTCCACTTTCTGCTGGTTTCCTCTCTGACCTCTCTAATATTTCCATTACCTAAAGTTGTCTTCTAAAGTTCTGTATTTCCCAAAGTTCTTCCTTTCTCTTTTGTTTTTTTTTTAAATTTTTAAAAACATTCCCAACAATGCCCACAGCTCCATGAAGCATATGTATCACGAGCTCTAATGGCTCTCCTAAAGAGTCATATTTTCATCTGCCTCAAGGTATGGCAAAACAGGTATTCTGTAGGCACACCAGATGCTACATGTGCAAATTGTCCCTTCCAGCCTGTTTTAATATGGTGTTTCTGATGTGGTTAATAAGAGCATATATATGTGAATATAATATCCACAGACAGGTTAGGGCAAAAGTAGGTTTACAGTCATTTGTATGGAAAATAATACAATAATTAATAAACAATAATACAAGAATAAACTGTGTTTCACATAGTCACAACTGTAACCCTACTTTTGCCCCACCCTATATATACACATGCATAATAAATGTGTATATATTATGGATAGACAGATAAAGATATCTATCTCCTATTGGTTCTGTTTCTCAGGAGATCCCTATTATACCTCCCCCTTCCAATATTACTGGTTTTCTCACAAAAAAACTCACTACTTTGGTGGGGTGGGTGAATGGGAGGGGGTGGCACATTATTCTAACCACATAGTATTATTGGCATCAAGCACTATCTCCTATTACAAATTTAAAGTATATACAAAGACATCATTCAGGTCATAAAATGTGATCCATCCTCATTAATCTATTCTAAGCGCCACTGTTAACCACCTGGGAGATGCCTTGTAAGTACCACTGACCTCCTGTCCCCTTGGACACAAGAAGGCAATTCCTTCACATAAGTGACCTGAAGTACATCAGAAACTACTTCTCTCCCTTTAGACTTCCTTGCCTAGAATTCACCCAACTGACTGCAGATAGATTTCTGAGACAAGAGTCCCTCAAAATAATAATTTAACTCCAAGCCTAGTTAAATGAACTGTAGATATCAGCATCATTTAAAATGTATAGATACTTTCTACCTATGTGATCCACTTACACTTGCTACCATTTACTTTTTTTATGCACAAATGTGCATACCTCAGGTAGTGTGTGTGTGTGTGTGTGTGTGTGTGTGTGTGTGTGTGTGTGACTTGCTATAATAAACTGCACTCCATTATATAACTCTATTCCCAAGTACCAAGCAAACCCTCCTGGGAGACAGAGTTGCAGAGTGAGTTACGTTTTCCTCTGAAATATTTCTTCAGCATTGCAATGATGTTTTCCAGGAAGACATGCACAGGGATCCCTACCTTTCCTTTTCCAACTAGAATTTCTTTCCCATTATCACTTCAAAATTTCTGAGTGAAGAGTTTGTTAAGAATAGTATGTGGCCATAGAGTAACCCTTGAATTATAAGAAACATTTTTAAAAGTGGAATATATTTTTTTCCTCCACCTGTTTGTTACTAATTTTTGCTTATTCATCCACTTCCCCATGCTATGGAAGAAGTGACATTTTCCACTGTGGCATAAGGATTCCATCCTATAGGGCCCCAAATCTAACTGTCATAGGTCTTCCTTCCTTCCTTCCTTCCTTCCTTCCTTCCTTCCTTCCTTCCTTCTTCCTTCCTTCCTTCTTCCTTCCTTCCTTCCTTCCTTCCTTCCTTCCTTCCTTCCTTCCTTCTTCCTTCCTTCCTTCCTTCTTTCCTTCCTTCCTTCCTTCCTTCCTATTTCTCTCTTATTTCTTTCTTTTTAATGACTGTTGATCATTATTTTTTTCATTTTTCCTCCTGGCCATTTCATGGTGAAACAGCCCATTATAGAATTCTCTCCCTCATACTGTGTGACATGTATTATGTTGCTATTATTTTCCTTTGCTGATAATAATACCAAATTCTCAATGACCATATACAGGTTTTGGCAATAAGAGAAGAGGTTGAAACCACCATTGTTTTTGCCCCAGCTGGCCTGAGTCAGCTGATGGGAATTGTGATTATATTCTCCTATGCCAGGATGTGAAGCTGGTTTGGAAGTTTTGGAAAGATCAATCCAAGAACATTTTTTTCCTATTTATATATATCAGTCATTTTATTTCCTCCAGAGAATTGTTTATATCATTCAGAGTTTCCAAATACAGAACATGACTTTGAAATCCCATAGTTTCTGAAAAATGTTCAGAAGAGAAAAGGAAATGAAATGAACCAGCAATCAGGTAGACAAATTTCATTCCTTGCTCTTTGAAAAGCGGGCACTTTCTATTTTTTTTCTTTTTCACTTACAACCTTCCCTTCTCCCTGTAACTTGTTGATGTTTCTTAGAATGTAATTCTTCTCTCCTAAGTTTACACATGATCAGGACATTTGTTGAAAGACTATGGTTTTTACAGGCTGTATAGTCAATACAACACAGAAAGTTATCAAAAATACAGACACATACACAAATATTTATATATAAGCATAAAGAGAGTGAGTGAGAAAGAGATATTAAAAATATGATTGAGTTAGGAATTGAATGTCCTTCACACAAAAGCAGAACATGAATGAGGTTTGTTTCATTTGTAAACTGTGCAATATTAAAGCACACATTTACATGCCTCACCAGCCAACTTTTTTCATATCATGTTTGAGTATCTTTTTGTAAATCCTAGTAGCAATAAAATAAAGTGGTAGTGATAAAATGAGTGTTTTAATGTATAATGAAAACAGAAAGCAGAGATTGCAGCCCATCAAAAATGAAACAGTAAATAGCGAACATATTTTCTCTAAATACTTGAAGGTAGTTAAAATTAATCCCCTCTTTTATTGTTTTATTTTTCTTTTGGCCTTGGGAGAGATCATGGTTTTGTCTGTTTGTTTTGTTTTTTTTTTTAGCAAGGTATTATAGGCAGAAAAATTCATCAATTAAGACAGAGCAGTAATATTTTATCAAGTATTGGTGAAGTTGTCTTCACCTGCTTTACAGTGAACTAACATTTTTTCTTGCAGTTTCATTTAAAAATGTCTAGCTAGGAATGCAATAGCTGAAAATCCTGCAACCTGAGGGTGGGGACCAGTGGGGAGGAGTTCCAAGAGGGGCAAGACACAAGCCGGTGTGCCTGTGTCTTCCCATGGTGTGTGCTGGACAAGTGGCTGTTGAATTTACCCCTCTCATTTTTCCTATTTAAAATCTTGATAGAAAATAAAATACACAGCCCTGGCTGGTGTAGCTCAGTGGATTGAGCGCGGGCTGCGAACCAGGCATCGCAGGTTCGATTCCCAGCCAGGGCACATGCCTAGGTTGCAGGCCATGTCTCCCAGCAACCACACATTGATCTCTCTCTCTCTCTCTCCCCTCTCCCTTCCCTCTCTAAAAATAAATAAATAAAATCTTTAAAAAAAAGAATAAAGCTTCTTAAAAAAAAAGAAAATAAAATACACAGTAGAAATTTAAAGAAAAAGAGTGGAAAACTTTGAATTTGCAGTTGGCAGTAAAATATGTTTCTTTTCTAAGAAACAAATCAGCCTTAGAGACAATAATCTAGGATCTAAACAGAATCCCAAACTACATAGGCGATTCAAGATAGTCACCTGTTAATTTAATTGCAGAATAAAACTTTGGTTTAAAGAAAATGTAGAAGGATCATTTCTTATGGCAGACTTGACCTCATAACTACATTAGTCCAGAAGGTCAAGCCTACTGAGTATGGGAAGATGCTAAGACACAATCTCTCAAGGCCTGGCCCTCATGTAGGCCTGCAGTTTATATGATGAGGACAATCTTTGACTCATAGATTAGCTTTGTGGTGTTTTCTGGGGACAAATATTAAGTAAACATTACTATGCAGGTAGGGTTGGCCATGGCATGGGGGTCAACGTCCAACAACCAGATCTGGTGGGGTGGAGGGTCCCGGACTTAAAGTTTACCAATTTCCACAATATACAACTCCTACCATGGCTAATTTCAGGCTCCCGGTTCCACACGATCCATGTGAAGGCAGGTTGTTCATAAATGTCCACTGTCAGTCCTCCTAAGTCCACAGGGGCCAGCTGAGCCGTGCACTGAGTGGGGCCAGAGCGTGGGCAGACAAGAGCAGTGGCCAAAGAAGTGGTACCTGGTTGCCCAACAAAGTTAAGAATACCTTACTGAGCAAGAGCTAAGGGTGCCTTATTTCCTTTGAGAAGCAGGGGTTTTCACAGTGACTGGTGCACTCACAGAAGAGAGAATGGAGGAAAAAATGTGAGTTCACATTGGGTAGCATTTTTTTTTATGTGAAAGAAAAATTAGTTTGGATTTCTAGGTGAATGTACCATAAAAGCACTTGATAATTCCTAAAATATTTATTTTTAGTCATTACACTAAACATGAACCTTAAACATGAACCTGCTGCTGATCCCTTTCTCTGGCAGAAGATAATTACAATACAACTTCACTGCTCTTCTCTTCAAAAAATGATTATAATAAAACCACAAACCTGAAGGATGTTGGCCTGTACAATGTCCTTAAGAGATTTTTTTTTTAACCTCTGCCTCCAGGACACAAAAATCTACAGGGCCAGACAAATATCAATAAGACTTATTTGCAAAGACTTCCACAGATCATGAGCAGCTCCCCTGCCCTCGACTCCCTCTGTGCAGATTGGAGAGAGAACCCACATTTTCAGACAGGAAATCCTTTTCTGTATCTAACCTCATGTTGTATTTTTTCATGTTCAATTAATTTCCTTTGTCTCTCCCTAAATGAGAGAATTATCTTGCCACCCTTACATATAATTAAAGATACTGAAAAACCTTATTACTTCAGACCCCACGAATTCACAAACTGTGGTCATTTCAAAACAAGGTCTAGACTGCAAAAATAATTAGATAAGCAAATGATTAGTGTAAAAAGAAGTATAGGTATGTTACTTCACCTGCTTAGGAAAACTAATTGTTTCTAAGTACTTTAGAAGCCTTCATTATAAACCTGACCAAAGTAAAGGGTTTCTACAAAACAAGCCCAAAGTAGAACCTGGAGCTGAGTGCATCTGAATTAAACTCAGACCCTTAACATTGTAGAGAGAGGCTCTTTGAACAGCTCTAGAAAACATTCCTTAGGAATCTGAAGGAGACTCGGGTTGAAGGCTAGGAGGCATGAAGGTAATGGAAAGGAATTTGCTAAAACTTATAAATCTGGCCTTTTATGACTCTTGCAATGACTTCTCTTTTGGGTTATTTGCATCTATGTTTCACTAGCTTCCTTCATTTCCTTAGCAGTTATTCACTGACTGCCCATTTTGGACTAGACCCTGAGCACAGGGTGTGTAAACAAACTACACACAGTTCTTTGCATTTAATTTTTAAACAATTAAATCATGTTTACCACTTGCAGGCATCAATCTATATATATTACAAAGAGTGACTCACTTAATTTACATTCTTTGGTTAACTCACAGAATAGTGAAGGAGATAGTTTACAAAAAAAGAAATTCATGGAAAAACCTATTGAGGGGGAGCTAATGGAGCTTGGAGAGTTAGGGCTTTCACCCCCATTCATCCTAGAGGACAGAAAACTTTCTCAGGTAAATATCTGAGGCCATTTGCAAAGCTATAGATGTAACTGAAGGTGCCTTCTCCTTTTGTCTTCAAAGGGCCATCCCTCTGCATATGTCTGTATCCTGATCTTATAAACACATCAGTCATATTGGACTAGAGCCCACCCATATGACCTCATTTTCACTTAACCTCCTCTTTAAAGATGCTATCTCCAAATATAGTCACATGCTGAGGTCCTGGGGGTTAGAAGTTCAACATATGAATTGGCGGGGGTGGGGGGCACAATTCAGCCTCAAACAGCTGCCAAGAACCTAGTTGAGCTCCCTGCCAACAGCTAGCATCAACTGTAGCCTGTGTGTGAGGAGTGAAGGCACCTCCAGACCCATAAACTCAGGACAGAGACGAACTGGTCAATATGCCCATGTCAACTCCTGACCCATGGAATCTATATGCACAAAATCTGTGCTTATTCACTAAGTTCTAGGTCCCAGGCACTTGTTCCTCAGCAGTAGTAACTAAAATAGACTTGGGGAGGAGGTTACATATCATCTCACTTATCTTTACATCTATCAGGTGCACATTCTATGGTGAGGAAACCGATGCATGAAAGATTTCCAGCTGCTAAGTGGTGATGGTGGGTTTGAACCCAGACTGGCTGACTCCCCCTAATTGGGCCTGGGTCAATGCAAGGAAACTCAGTACTGATGAGCAAACTTATTTGCCCAGGCCAGCCCTGGTCTTCTCTGAATTCACTGTCAGAGCATCCTGGCCGTACATGTCCCATCAGCTCAGAGAACACCCAGCAAGGACATGTCTTAGCGTTGTTCGGAGAGTACACAGCATGTAACAGGGTGCAGCCAAGAGGGGGGCCCCAAATAGGGACTTGTAAAGGGGTCCAGAACTCAAGGTGTCCAGGAAATATTAGAAAAATATATAGGATGTCCTCACTCCACCCCCCACCACAAGGCTGAACTGGGGGATGGGACACATAGAACAGGGCCATTGGGAGCCCTGTTGTATAGCAACAGCTTTGCAGCTAACCTCTGGCATAGTCATTTAACATATCTATAACCTTTAACTGGTTTCATAGATATGTTAAATATCTGTGGCCATGCTTTGAGCCACAGATATTTGGCTCACCCAAATGTGACTTCCACCCAAGATGTAACTGGGAGGCAGCTCCTTCTGGTTACAGCACCTGTCTGCATGAGAGCTTGGAGAAGATTGGCTCCATGTCATGGGGCCACACCTGCCGAGACTTACAATGGCAGCCCAGTAAAGCTGGAAGAATACAGAAATGCTGGCAGGTGTAACATTGTAGGAGGAGTCGGAAATGGGGCTGCAGAGGAAGACTGGCATGGGAATTTAAACCCAGGCCCAGCAGCCATAGGAGAGAATGCTGCAGCTTTGGGGTGTTCCTTTTTGCCACGTGGCTTAGGAAGCAGGAGAGACTTTCACTGGAAGAAAAGGGGTGAAAGGATTCTTGCTGGTGGGCCATGAGAAAGTGCCACATGGCTTTGGATTAACTGGAGATCGTGGCAGTGACACAGCTGATGGTGCTGAGAGCCTGAATCACAGACTTCTACTTCTTTTCCTGAGATATGGTACCCCAGACTAGGGCAGAGGGAGAAGGAAGGATTGTGTGCATCTGTTGGTATTCTAAAGGACTTTAGTATTTTAATGAAGACATTAAATCACTACTCTAAGTCTGTATAGCCTTTAAATAAATATTTCCTTTCCTGTTCACAGATCTCTGGCATTGAGAGATGTCTCTCCTCTAGCGGCAGACATAGTAAACCTAGTGGGGGGTCCTTTTGGTAATAGTATATCATACACACCCCATGGGTCTGTTCTATAACAAGCATACAAGCCAGCAGCAACAGAGCCCCCAGAATAGCATCGCCTCCACATCTGCAAAGCTTTCATGTAGCCTGGCCGGCTCTCCATAGTGATGCGTACACACAGAGGGGCCTGGGGAGCTCTGAGTGCAGGTGGCTTCTGTGCAGGTAGGTTCAGGAGAGCTACCTCTGTGCATGACCCCCAATGTGCTCAGAGGGGTGACCCCTGACCTTATTTGCTAACCAGACGGACTATTGGCAAGGCTTTTTATGTCAAAGGGAGCAGACGCTGTCCCTCAGCTCTTCATTCCAAGGGCTTGTTTCTAATGATGTGAGTGGGCAGCATACACCAGGGAAATCCAGCTAAAGTTTATTTTTAACCACACTAGCCTGCTGGTTTTGTTTTTTTTAAGAGAGAGAAATGGATTGAGCATTCTTCCCCTTTCTGCTCTTCCTCTCAAACACACATGGAGAATAAACTACAACTATTCTTGTGCTCCCTCTTGGGGAAAAATACCTTAATTTTTGCCTATTGCAATGGAAAAATTAAGCTGGACCCTTAGTGCCTCATGTGCATTGTGCTCACAGGCTGCGTCTTCCCGGAGGGAGCAGCAGCAGTGGGTCAGTTGCCATGTATTTTAAGCACTTCCTTCGGGGAAATACTTGTGTTCCACTAGCCAAGGTTGTGATGTCCCTTAAAAGAAAGGGACTGTGGAATTGCTCCCTCTGTGGAGACCTCTCCCATTGCTGCCATTGCTTCCCCAGGCTTCATAGCTGGAACCCTGACTCTGCAAGTGCAGGAGAAATTCACCTTCCATCGCACCCATATATTGCATCCACTGTTTGTGGTTTCCAGGCATCCAATCCGCATTTGGCCCACATTATAGAGCACAGCGGCCACATGAAACAGAGACCAATTGATTTTTCTGGCTTTGTTGATGTTGAGGGAGATAAATTGCAATGATTACTAATTTATGTGATAGATAAAAGCTTTTGTTTTTGTCTTTGATGCACTGGAGATTCCAAGATTTGATTGTGCCAGGTCCTAGCACTAATGGGGGAGCTGCTCACACTGAGAACTTGGATGAAAACCTACAACATAAGACTCACAGTCTCTGGGTCCCCAGAAGAGAGTGGTCAAGGCAGTACCTAAGGCATACAACATAAAGGGAACTTCATGCCTCTGTTCTATAATTCTCCACACTTAACGGTGGCTTTGGGCAAAAGAACAGTAGGGCTGACAGAAAACCATTTAGTGAAAAATTTTAACATTTGTCTCTTTTTCTTTTCTTCTCTATTTTTCCCACTGATTCACTACCTCTGCCACCTCTCCAGCTCCAGTTTTCATGAAGTAATCAGGCAAATTAGATCCTCAGTTGTGTTTCTGGATTCCGGGGAACTGGGAAATCATATAAAAGCAGACCTATCACTTTCATCACTGGCTTCCAGAACAGAGGGCTGGGATTTGGTGAGAATGTTGTGCAACCCTCTTCCCCATTCTTGGGTTGGTGGATAGATAAGGCTGAGTCAGATGAGTGCACCCCTGTATCCACTCTAGGAGTAGTTCTAGAACCAGCCAAGAAAATTAGGATAGAAAGAATATGTTTACATGGTTAAAAATAGTATTTGTATCTTGTAAGGCTTATTGAACATGTGTTTCTGGCTTTTTGGTAAGCTGCACATCACGCGAAGAGGTGCGCTGCTTAGCATTTAGATAACATGCTTTGCGAACCTGCACCACTGAGCATGTTGTGCATTCTAGAAACAGTTAGGACAGGCCTTCTAAAAGTGAGGACAGCAAGAAACTGACATGCTCTACGCAGCTGTATGTAGCATGCTTAGAGGCTGAGCAGAAGCCACGGGGCAGCCAGGATTGATTTCAAGTAATCTGATTCTCAGGTCACAGGCCACTGTACAACTATAGCCCAGAAAAATAGTATATTGATTTTCTGAGTCAAAGAAAGTGATGTCAATGTAGAATTAAATAGATAGGCACATACCTATAACATCTGTGAGGATGGAAATTATGAAGTTTTGGTGTAGGTATATCAGATATATGTGTAGTTTTTTTTCCATCTGCTCCTTCTTGTTCTTACCGCTATCAGAAAAACACATCTAATATTGCTAAGTTATACCTTGAGAAACTACTGTTTTGTGTAAATAACTTACTTGTGTAACAGCACATATAGCAGTCTATGTGAATAACTCCTGGGGAGCATATACAGCATGGATGAACTGGACAAAGGAATGATTCACTCCCAGGCAGGATGGAGGGTAATTTCATCACACTACTCAGAATGGCATGCAATTTATAACTTGTGAATTGCATATTTCTGGAATTTCCAATGTAATATTTTCAGTCCACAGTTGACTGTGGGTAACTTAAACCATGGAAAGCAAATCCATGAATAAGTGGGGACTACTGTATTGTCAAAGCCTTAAGTCATTGTGTCCTTTATTAGTTGTTCAAAACAACTTTGCAAGGTAGAGCTCAAAGCCTTTTTTTCATCTCAAAATTGGAGAAGTAATATGATGTGTCTCACAAAAGTCAAAGTAAGGAATAAGTCAGGTAACATGTCTGGCACTAAGGATTATATTCAGCAAACAGGTAGTGCTATATACCTGCTTGCTGTTATCATCATTATTTAATAAGTAAAAATACAGAGTCACTCCAAAATCCATTTTAATTCTTAAATGTTTACCTCTGTCACAGAGAAGCTATATGATCTGGTCATGGTCACACATGTGATGATAAACTGCCCTCCAGATGATATAACTGTTTACAGAGACAACTCTAAGAATTCCCTTTAAAAAGTTCTCAAACCAATAAATAACTTTATAAGGAAAGAGTACAGAAGGTTAATATTAAAAAATGATTTGTATTTTTATATACTAGCCATCAATAATTGAAATAAGTTGTTTTAATGCCACTAACAATAACATCAAAAGTGGAATATTTAAAAATATGTATAAGACATACAAGAATTGCACATTAAAAGCCATACAATGTTTTTTTAGAAAAAATAAAAGGGACTTAAATAAATGAAGAGCTATGCAAAGTTCCTGGATTGGAGAACTCAATGTTTTAAAGATTTCCATTCTGCCCCAAATAAATCTATAAATTCAAAGCAATTCCAATCAAACTCCCACCAGGACTTTTTGTAGAAGTGAATGAACTTCTACAAAATTTATATGGAACCTAAAATTTATATGAAAACAGAAAGATTCTGGAATAGCTCAAACAAATGTGAAAAAGAAAAACAAAGTTGGAGGACTTATTCTAATTTTAGGACTTACTATAAAGATACAATAATCAAGGCAGTATGACACTGATGAACAGACAGAAATGACTAATAAATGGATAATAAAACAGAATGGAGAGCGTACTGACTTTTGACAAAATTATTGAATTAATTTAATGGGGAAAGATGGTATTTTCAACAAGTTGCACTGGCAAAACCATTATAATCACATAGGAAGAAACATCACCTCTCACTTCACATTATAAATAAACCCTAAGACCAAACATAAAATCTAAAGTTATCAAACTTCAAAAAGTAAACACAGGAGGAAATCTTTGTTCTGACTCAATCATAGGCAAAGATCTCATGTGTAGGATATAAGAGAATAAACCATAAAATTTAAAAATTGCTAAGTTGGACTTCATCAAAACTTTAAAACCTCTGCATGATTAAGACAGTGAGACCACAAGCACAGATTGGGAGAAAATATCTGTAATACAGATTTCTGACTTTTCAAAAAGGTGAGATATTTGATCAAACACTACAAACCAAGATGACACAGAAATGGCAATAAGCACGTTAAGATGCTGGACACCATCAATCACTAGACAAACCCATCGGGATACTGCTCAGCTGTTAGAACATCTATCAAATGAACAAATAATCAAAAACCCAAGGACAGAAGTGTAGGCAGGAGGGGTTGGGCAGCTGGACCTCTCCCATGTTTGAAACTCAAATGGTACAGCCACACTGGAAAATAGTTCGGGAATTTCTTATAAAACTAAACATACACTTATCATATTAAGTTAAACATACATGTATTCAAATGTAATAGCCACAAACTGGAAACCACCCAAATATCCCTCAACTTGTGAATGCACAAATTGTGATGCATGTCTACATAATAGGATACTGCTCATTGATTAAAATAAATAACAAATGCCTGATACTTTGGGTAGGCCACAATATAGATAAATAAGTAAAAGAAGCCAGGCACAAAAGACCACAACCAATGACCATTAGTTTATATGAAACTATAGCTAAGGGTGAACTCATCTAAAATGACAGGTAGCAGGTGGGTGGTTGTTGGGAACTAGATTGGGCCAAAAACCAAAGAACAAAGAGCACAGGCTCTTTGAGGGACAGAGAGAATATTCTAGATCTTGATAGGACTGGAATCCTAAAATCAATGTATTTTATTACATAAACTACACCTCAATAAAATTGATTTTAAAATTGAGGGGCGGATCTGAAAGCTCTTAGCTACAGAGAATTCTCATTCCTGGGACAGACATTCCCTTGGTTGTTTTATGTATGTGAAAAGATTACTGCTCACACAGGACAAATCAGTAGGGTTATCATAATTGTGCCAGGGAAAAGAAAACTGAGGCCTAGCTGGTCCAGAGCTTATTCAGGCCACTGGACCAGGAGAGAGTGGAACAGAGGTTTTAACTTGCTGGATTCTTACTCCAAAGCTCCACAGAGCTAGGCAGGAGCAATTCTCTGCTGGTGTTTGCAAAAGCAGAGATAGAAGCCCAGGTGAGACATCACCTGAGCATCCAATGTAAACCCCAAGTTTCTGTAAGAACATTAGTGTGTGTTCGTACATGTACTTGCACATGTATAGTCTATAAACTTATATGCTGTTACTTCATGGAGGCGAGCCTCCACATTCTGACCACTCAGTCTCCTCGGCGTATTTTTTGGCTCTCTTTAACTTAATAAGGCATACCTCTAGGTGCACAGCCAGAACTGGTCCTGGTTCAGCAGGACCAATCATACTTGAATCATAGATATAAAATCTTAGAACTGAAATACTTAGGAGTATTTCAGTATAACCCTGCCATTTTGCTTTTTTGAAAGCATGTCTCCATAAGAAAATTGCCTTCCACAGTCACACAGGAAATTCATCAGCCATTCTGACCACAAACAACAGTCAGTAAGAGTAACCTGGCAGCAATCTAGACAGTTCTTCCAAACTGCTAATAAAACACATAATCTAGATGATTGACATGTAATTCCTGTCAAAGTTTTATTTTTTACTTTTTAATGAAAACTTTCAGAAATATGAAAGACTTGAACACATAGTATAATGAGCCTACATATACCTTTTACCTAGATTCACTTCTCAAAATGTGGCCACACTTGCTTAATCTACCCCTTTTTTTCATTCTCTTTTGTTTCTGATGCATTTTTAAGCAATTCACAAACATCATCATTAAATTTCTACTTACTTTAGTTTGCTCCTCTTAAAATAGTACTTTTTAATAAACACAATGCTATTTTTAACCTAAAGAAAATCAACAATTCTTTCGTAAGATCCAACATAGAATGCAAATTCCAATTTGCATTCAAGAGTGGTCTCAAAAATATTTTTAAGGCCTGGTTGGTGTAGCACAGTGGAATAAGTGCTGTCCTGTGAACCAAAGGGTTGGTGGATGGATGCCCAGTCAGGGCACATGCCTGGCCCCCCAGTAGGGGGCACACAAGAGGCGGTCACACATTGTTGTTTCCCTCTCTTTCTCCCTCCCTTCCCCTCTCTCTAAAAATAAATGAAATATTAAAAAAATATATATTTGTAAGGGTGTTTTTTCAAACTAAGGTCCAAGAAAGCCCACCCATTGACTGTTTGATGTGGTTTGTTTCTCTTACTTATACCAGTGCCCATCCACTTCCTTTCCTTCTTTTTATTGCACTGACGTGTTGAAGAAATCAGGTTACTTAAATACTGAATTAATTAGAAAAACGCTCCTACTCAGATTAAGGAGCTGGACGAGAGGTCAGTTCTTACAGTGTCTCCTCTCCCTCTCAGCAGTGCTGAGAACTCCCCATTGCCCTGAGTCCTGCTCTTGGCCAGGACACACGTTGCATGTGCCTTGCACACTTTTTACACTGAGCTATCCACTTGGGAAGGCATCCACTTACCCTAATCAGCAGGCAGAAAGACAAGGTGGATAATCATCATTTCTAATTGGATACAGATCCAGCAGATTGATTCATTATTTCTAAGACGGCTGTCAATGTTCTGCATGGCACTCCTGTTAGACTAATATCCTAAATGTCTATACTGCTGTAACTGTCAGATTAACTTAGTCCCACGTTGGCAGCCTCAGCCTCCTCCCCAGAACATCACCTGGGAGACTAGTGAGTACATGAGTAGGTAACACTGCCCATCCTCCGTTAAAACATCCGTTGCCTAGGCTTCCTCCTACCCACCCTGTATGTAAAAGGGGAAATTCCTCAGTCTTTCTGATCCCTGTAAACCCCATGCTTCCAGAATAACCTCATCCCTGCTACCAGACAGAAGACAAGGCTCTGCCCTAATCCTTCAGATTAAGTATTAAGGAAAGACTGCTGTTCTCTCTTTGGGAAAATAGAAAAGGTACAAATTAACGATATTAAGTAGCTGATTTTCAGTCATCTGTAGGAAACACATCGGTGCATGTGGGCTTTGTGCCACGGGTGTCAGTCACCCACCCAATGGCTCTTTCCTCTCTTTTATTCATCAGACACATGGTTCATTGGGCTAGCAAAGCACTCAGCCCTTGAGACTGCATTTCTCACCTTGCTAGCGGTGGTGTTAGCCATATTTTCTGATTTGCCTATGACAGTGTCTTTTTCAGTCTGATGAGCTGTCGTAATTATCAATAATACACTCTTTCTTTTTCCAAAATGTCCCAATTTAAACACTGTTCCTCCCCCTCCTAGGCCAGGTGTGAGTTCAGCCTCAAGTGACAGGCTCCAGCTTTTATTTTTAACACTGACCCCTGCCACCACAGGCACAGGGACGGGCATGGGAATAGTCCTCTTTGTGGCTCCAGCTCATCCCTGTGGGTTCCAACTTGATCATCTCCACTTCTCCACTTATCTCTGTCTTCTCCACTTTCCCCCATCTCCTCCATTCACCTTCTTCTCCATTTTTCCTCCATGTTTCCTTTCCGATGCCTAAGCTGTGACCTTCAAACACCACTATCAGACATGAACACGACAGCCTTACACGACAGCCTTACCGAGACAGCGTAAGCAGCTCCCACAATGTGAAAGGGTGAAACCGTATAACAACTACATAAATAAGTAAATATTTATGTACATATTGGCTGACATTTTACAACCTCGTGGTTCTGCTTCTCTGATGGAACCCCAACTGAATCCTCTCCTATAAGACCTCAGACTTCTCCCTCAGTGCACCTTTTTTTCTGTAACTTAAGCAAATACAGTGGGAAACGTGGCCAACACGTCAATGGCCACAAAGAATTGCTCTGCCCCTTCCTACAGCAGGTTTTCCTCAATAATCAAGTCTAGAAAGGTGAAGACTACACTTCACAAGCTCCATTCAGAGATGTACGGACAGCCTTGCTTCCCACAGCAGATGTGCCCAGGGTGGGAAAGAAGATGTGATGTACGGTCCAGATTTCTACTGTTTCTGGTGTTTCTGCAGAAACCATGTGAAATGGGTGACATGCTCAAGTTGAGGGTGTCAAGTGGCAGGACAGGGTGTCTGTATGCTAGTATCGATTTCAGCAAAGATCATGGAGCCCAGAGCTTGGGTCCCTCATCCCCCTGGTCACAGCTGAGATGGCATTTTCCTGGCTGGCAGGTTCTGTGAGTGTTACTCTAGTGATCATTCCTAGAAGCTTGGCCTAAAGCCTCCTCTCTGCCCTGCCAACTATCAAGCAGGTCAGCTAATTCCTCACTGCTTAACTAACTCCCTCTGCTTAAACCAAACAGAGTGTTACTTGCCACTGAGCCCTAACTAACATGGATCAGCTTGTATTAAAGAGAAGAATGTGATGTTGAGTCAGGTGGAACCAAACTTCAACCTACCCTGCTATTACTAGCTCTCAGAATGGGCTATAGTACATACGTTTTTGAGCTTATATTCCCTCATAGTTAAAATGAGAGTAATAACATCTACCCTGGGAATACACTAGGAGGGTGTAATGAAGTAACTTATTTAAGAAACAAAATTAAGTCCTTAGCAAATAGTAGATCAACTAACATGAATCTTTCCACTAACTGGGTTCCCCCTTCTCCTCTTCTCAGGTAAAATATTTTCTTTCCCCTCTTCCAGATTTCCTTTTATTTTTTCTTCAACTTTTTATTATGAAATTTTCAAACCTCTAGAAAAATTGAAGGAATACATAATGAAAACCCATTCATTAGGTTCACCAATAGCTAACATTTCTCACTTGTGATTTATCTGTCTCTATATAGATAGAATACTTGTTTTTCTCCTGCTGAGATATTCATTCCAGCATGTAATAGCATTCTCTTACCTCACCACAATGTATTTCCACAATTTAACACTGACACAGTGATAGTACCTAGTATATGGTTCATATTCCAATTTCCCAATTACTCCGGTCTTGGCCTTGAGAGCTGTTTTCCCCTCCACCCAGCATCCACTCAGGGACGACACATCACATCTGTCCCTTGTTTCTCTTTAGTCTCCTTCAAAGTAGAACAGACCCTGATGGCTGTTTTCAACCTCTTGTCTTTTGTGACATTGATATTTTCAGAGTACAAGCCATTTTGGGGGGCTAGGATGTCTCATGGGATAAACTTTTCTATTTTCTTGTGATTCAGATTCAGGTTAAATGTTTTTAGGAAGAATAGTCTATAGTGTTTTCTTCTCAGTTCTCCATCCGAAAGAACACGCCAGTTTGTCACACTCTTGGTAACATGACGGATGGGGATGAGGCAGCTGTTCCTTCCCGAATCCCAAGGGACCTTTGCTCTGTCACTTCCAAGTAAGGACGTGGTGACAGTGTGAGATCATGTTGATATTTTGTTTCACCCATGGTTTTAGCATCCATGGTGATCACTGCCTGAACCATTATTACATCTGTGGCTGCAAATTCTTTTTTCAGGGTTCATGATTCTGCTTTAACTCAAACATCATTCCTCATTTGCATCCCTGCCTCTCTCTCTGATTTCCTTCATCTCTCCCTTTCTTCTGACAAGTTCATTTCAGATAATCTTGAATTTCCCATGTCCACTACCCTTCACAGCTAATACATTGACGTGTTTCTTCTTTTCACCATTGAATTTCTTTTTAGAGTAACTTCTGTGTTCTGCACCTCCCTCTCCTCACCCGCAGGTCACTTGTCCATTCTCCGACAGCCTGTCTGCTGCCCTGCCCATGCTCATGAAGTGCTCTGTCCTCTTGGAGCAAAGGAAATCATCCTTAGAGTGACCTTTTCCTTTCTACCCCTGGGTGTAAACTTTTTGCAATGAGAAGGCATTATTTTTCTTGGTTAAAAACATGTGTATAGATAATAAACATAAAATTTATTAAATATATAACATGTCAATATCAAATAACTCATCCTTTTCTAGCAGGTCATTTTAACTTGTTTTCTTTTCAAACTTTCTCTTTTCTGAAACTTCTTTAGCAATTTTGGTCAACTTTTCAGTATGAATGTCTCCCCATTTTTGGTGATTACAAAACTGCTAAACATCAGTTTCCCTTTATCTCCTAGTCTTCTTTTGCACCTTCTTTTTTTTTTTTAATTGGGATTGTGTCATTTTCATATTTTTTTACCTTCTACATATTGATAGTTGATACTGATCTCCTCAATCATTCAAGAACATGCATTTCTTTCTCTGGTATCTCTCTTCAAAAGCCCCTGTCTGGTCTCAAGATCAAAGCTTGTAAGCAATGGGCCAAACTATTCCACCCACAGGACTTCTTTAATAGCACTGTGGCTATTTTTTTTTAACTTGGCTCTGTGTAAATGGGTGGATTCTTTCCAGTCTGCAAAGTTTTTTGTCCCTCCCTGTCATCCTGCACCTGGAGGCTTACAGATCCAAGTTGCCTGCCTGGCCCATATGCTGGGTGGGGCAGGGTGGCAGCCAGACACTAGTACAGCCCATTCAAAAGTCTTTGCCAAAAACAAGAGCCTGAATGAGAGAGACCTAATGGGCTGAAGAGGAAAGTTTTTTAGAAGAAGCAGTAATTAGACTGAGGTGTGGAGAGCATTTATCCAATGAAGAAGGGAAAATGCCCTCTTGTCAGGGAGCTGTGGTCCATACCAGCTGGGACACTGGGGTATCTCTCTTCAAGCACCCCTGTCTGCTCTCAAGATCACAGTTTGTAACCAATGGGCCAAACTATTCCACCCACAGAGCTTCTTTAATGGCATGGTAGATAGCATGGTAGAAACTTAGGGCATGAGAAAGGCAGTGGTGGGAGACTTGGTTTAGGGAGCAATGGAGAGCCTGTGATGGCCTTTACCAGAGAGACACATCATCTTGGAAGTCATTTTGGTAGCAAAGTGGAAAATGGCTGCAGGGAGGGTAATATTGGAACCAGAGAGAGCACATATGCGTCCATTATAGTCCAGGGGAAAAGGAGGAGGATTTAAACCAGTACAATTTCCATGGGCATAGAGAGGTCGAGTTGAGTCCAGGATGAATGGTAACCATTTAGAAGCAGGGACTCTTGGATGGCAAGTCCATCGAGTCTCTAGACTTCAGTTTGCAGACAGGTGTCAAGTCTATTCCACTGATGTGAGCCTTTAAGACATTCAAGTCTAAATTTCCAGAAGAATCTCAAACACAATCTACCTGAAATTAAATATTATAGCCCCATGAAGCCCTGGTTCACTGCTCAGCATCCCAATTTGTGTCAATGTAACCAATATCCTTTTGGTTCTCCAGGCTTGGTGAGAAGATTATGGCAGGTTTTTAGTTAGAGACAACAGAGGATTTTTGCCAGGACAGTTATACTGGCTGAGAGCACCTAGTTTTAGGCAATTAGAGTGGCCATGACTTTGTCCAGGTGAGTGACTACAATGGCTCCTGCCCATCCACTTTGTCCCATAAGGGATTATGTCATGTAAACACTTCCTTCTTTCACTCCTCCTCCCTTCCAACTTTACCATTACCCCCTGGCTAGGGCTTAGATGTCTCACCTCTTAAGAATTCAAAATCTTTCCTCTTCATCTCTCAGTTCAGTGGATCATATAACATAGATTGAGTAAGTGTCTACTTTGTGCCTGGCTCTCTGGAGTATGTCCAGCACAGCCCTACCTGCACCAATACACCTGTTGTGCAAGTGCTGATTTGGAGACCACTTGATATAGACAAAATAATCTCCATGGGTGAGCCCAGGTAGGTCCTAGTTGTGTCATTTGTGTATGGAGGAATGAATACTCAGAAGCACTAACGGATGCCCCGGTCTCACAGAATGTAAATCTACGTGATGAATGATTTCACGTCACATGAGCTTCCTTTACATCCTAACTACCAGCATTGCCATTGCCATCTTGATAATGGAACACTTATGGCACTCCACTGTATAGAACTTTCCAGAACAACCAGGGACCTAGAATAGGTCCCAAGCATCTCAATCTGCTAGGAAAGCCCTCGAGCACCACCCCGCCCCCGCCACCTGCAACAAGCAGGCATGTGTGGGCCCATCTTCCTGAATAGTTGGCTTTTCCCAAGTGTCCTAAATGAAATCCCTATCTCTATACTTTTGCTATTCTCTGTCTGCAATGGGTTCTGAATCCAATCCAATCCTCTCTCACAGGTCAGTCAAATCCTTTCTCCCTGATATCTCTGCCTTGCCCAAGAAAACACCTCATCTGCCCCAAGGAGTGAACTGTCCCCAAATGAGCTCCTCTTGACTCCTGCCTGTCTGGTTCTTATTTATGGTGGGAGGGGCACAGAAATGTACCCCCCAAATGCCCTTCCAAAAAGTAGTGTCTGCAGGCAGCCCCTGCTCACCATCCCATTCCAATAAAGGACATGTGGCAATTTGACCCCTTGTCCCACTCTTCCCTTTATAGGCATTGAGACCTAACACTCACTCTGCACTCAGAATGCCACTCAGTGCTGGCTTCCATGGAACCCAGCCTGGGGCTATCACGAAGAGTTCATGCCCAGGGCAGGTGTACCATGC
This sequence comes from Tonatia bakeri, assembly GCA_004024845.1. Taxonomy (NCBI): domain Eukaryota; kingdom Metazoa; phylum Chordata; class Mammalia; order Chiroptera; family Phyllostomidae; genus Tonatia; species Tonatia bakeri. Next base: position 127,033 of record PVIA01004732.1, read on the forward strand.
TGAACAGCTCCTCACACAGCATGACACCTGCTATATGTACTCAATATATATTCTGAATGATGAATTCTTTAAATGAGGTCTAAATTAGATACCCTTTTATTGGTCCATTCTTTAGTGAATGTATTAGTGTTATGGACTACATATTTGAGTCCCCCAAATTCCTATGCTGACACTGCACCCTCAATATGATAAGGGGACAATGTGGACTTTTAGAAGATGATGAGTATATGAGGGTAGAGCCATCATGATGGGATTAGCATTCTTATAAAAGAGACCCCAGAGAGCTCCCTATCCAATCCCCACCACTGCCATGTGAGGACACAGAGAGAAGACACTGACTATGGACCAGGAAGCAAGAGACAGGGCCTCACCAGACACCAAATCTACCAATACTTGATCTTGCACTCACCAGACTGTGAGAAATAAATGTCTGTTGTTTATAAGCCATTCAGTCTGTGGTGTTCTGTTATGGCTGCCCAAATGGACCAAGACAATAGGTAAGTAAATATGAGTAATAATTTATGATTGGCCATTCAATGCCCTGCCTCACAGATTCAGTCAATTTCAGGGGTGACAAATTTGAGGGCATCATAAAATATTTTCAACTACCCATCATATGTGTATACTTATATTTAGGAATAAATTACAGTAATATGGAATGTCCTGTTTTTTACACCAAAAGTGAAATCTAAATTTTGTTATGAATCCCTGCCTTCCTGCCCAAGTACATCCTTTTAGAATTGTTATTTGAGGTTGACTGGAAATGTTAGTACTTCAAGGACTAAATTCTGGAAGCCATGGGGATTTATCAACAGACAGAGTTTCGAAACCACTTACTGGTTTCCGTGAATGCATTACAGCTCTTAGGCTTTGAACACAGCTTTCAATATGTTTGCCAAGAATTCTGAGTTAGCTCCCAAGTCTGTATCACTGTCATCATCAATGGCAACTTCGCTGTCATGTGATCCAACCCATGTTAACATTTTAAAGCCATGATAATACCAAGTAGTCAGCTGTCCGGCCACCTGGGTGCCTTTTACCACAACAGTATTCTGAACTGGAATTCTAATAGACTGAACACAGTTTTCTACAAATGTCCCAGGAGACTGTGCTCTGAGAGCTCACTGGTGATGATCCCTGCCGCACTCACCAAAATGACATCAAAATCACTGAAGAAGTGGGAAAAGAATGTTCTTAAAGCCACATTTTTATTCCCTGTCTTTACTTTGAAAGAAATAGAAAGAAATATAGCATTCCCAAGCTTTCTGATGATAAACACAAAGGATTTAGTCAGGTTATAGCACAAACAACCTAAAAGTACCTCTACCCAGACCACCGATGAGTCCACAGGCAGCAACACTCCCTGTGGAAGTCTCTACTGAGGACCAGAGACTGGAGGAGGACAGCCTGGATGCCACAGGCCTCCACTAATTGCTGTCATCCTGATTTTATATGCTCTAAACTTCAAATCAGGATGATAACTCTCAAGAGAAAAATTGCAAGGTGGTTTCCACTTGTAACCTTTCCATAAGAAGGATCTTAATGTGCAGAAAGCTTTAGGAAAACTGTAATTAAGGAGGCCTGGCCTTGCAAAAGAGACATAAAAAGAGCCCTGTTGGTGGTAAAATGTCAAGCGTGTTGGTTCTGCAGTAAAACAGGCTATTGTCTCCGAAAGGCTGGATGTATAATTAAGAGATTGGGGTGCCAGCTGAGGCCAATGCCTCCAGCAAGCTTGTGTCCCCATTGCTATTACCCTGAACATCTAAACAAAGTACAGAGGGCTAATCACATTAGGAATAATAATAGTGGTGGAGTTGACTAGAGAACCAAAAAGAAACAGACCAAGATAAATCATGCCTTCCTCCTCTCCTCACAGTGTCTCTCCTTTTCCTTATTGTCAGCTTCTGTCTGTAACTTGGGACTTGGCCCCACATTTCTACAGGGGTGTCAACCCTTACCTGCTGAGAGGCAGTTACCTGAACAGCTGTGCTTTGTATTCTGCCTGCATCAGCCATTCTGCTGGTAGGGGGGTCAAGCAATGAAGCATTTCATTCTTTTCCACTTCTTTCTTTCTCAAAATAGGCAGGGAAAAACAAAAGGAGAGGCATACCTTGCAGCAGGAGGCACTGTCACGGGACTGACTAAAGAGCCAGTGGTCACGCAGCAGGAGGGGTTGCAGACTTCCTCCAGGCATGCAGGGCCAGGGCTGACATGCACAAAGGCATATCGATCCTGTCTGTCCTATCTCATGGACAAAAGGGTAATGGTCTGCATATTAACACACAGCCTGAGACACTGTCGCAGACAGAGTGGACAGCAGCATTTGGGCCCCAGAAATAAAACCCAGAGAGGAAGTGTTACTTTCCACTTTAGATGAGGAATGATACGTGAAATGCAGAATGGTGCAGTCACTCTGAAAGATGGTTTGGTGGTTTAATACTAAACTAAATGTACTATTACCACACCCTCCAGCATATGCATTCTTTGATATTTACCCAAAGGACTTGAAAAAATACTTATGTCCACACAAAAACCTCCACAGTACATTTATAGCAGCTTTATTCATAATTGACAAATCTTGGGAGCAACCAAGATGTCCTTCAGTAGGTGAATAGATAAATAAACTGTAGCCCACTCATAAAATGGAATATTATTCATTACTAAAAAGAAATGAGCTATCAAGTCATGAAAAGACATTGAGGAAACTTACATGCATATTCTTAAGTGAAAGAAGCCAGTCTAAAAAGGCTACATACTCAGCCAAGACAGAGGTGTAGGTATATACACTGTGCCTCTTCTCACAACCAAAAGAAGGACAACAACAAATTTAAAAACAAAAACAACCAGAACTGACAGGAAATCAAACTGTATGGAAATCCAACAACCAAGTACTTAAAGAAGAAATATTCATCCACATCGGTAGGAGAGACGGAGATAGGCAGCTAGGGCAGAGAAGACTCACGGCAAAGTGGAGGCTAGTGGAGTAGGCAAGGCAGTAGCTGGCAGAGCGGGAAGTCCCACATTTGCATGTACATAAACTGGGAGGAAGAACTGGGTAGCAAGACAGACCAAGCAATCTAGAGCCCCAGCATGGGGAAATAAAACCTCAAAAACTTCTGACTGAAAAAACCTGTGGGGCTTGCAGCAGCAGAAGAAACTCCCAGCCTCATAGGAGAGTTCCTTGGAGAGGCCCACAGGGTCCTAGAAAGTACACAAAACCACCCATCCAGGAATCAGCACCAGAAGGGCCCAATTTGCTTGTGGGGCGTAGAAGAAGTGACTGAAAGCCAGTGGAGAGCTGAACAAGTGACATTGTTCCCTATTAGACCCCTCCCAAAATACAGAGCCACAACACAGCAATGAGGGCTGCCCTGCTTCTACGAATACCTAAGGCTCCATTTCTTACTACATAACAGGCATGCTGAAGCAAAAAAAAAAAAAAAAAAAAAAAAAAAAAAAAAAAAAAAAAAAAAAAAAAAAAAAAAAAAAAAAAAAAAAAAAAAAAAAAAAATGGCCCAAATGAAAAATCAGACCAAAGCTCCAGAAAAAACACAACTAAATGATGAAGAGATAGTCAACTTATCAGATACGGAATTCAAAACACTAGTAATCAGGATGCTCACAGAAATGGTTGAGTATGACTGCAGAATTGAGGAAAAAGTGAAAGCTATGCAAAGTGAGATAAAGGAAAATATGCAGGGAACCAACAGCGATGAGAAGGAAACCAGGACTCAAATCAACAGTTTGGACCAGAAGGAAGAAACAAACATTCAACCAGAACACAATGAAGAAACAAGATTTC